>CAUYQV010144053.1:0-27419 GCA_963574575.1 Galagoides demidoff
GGTGAGGAGGCTCAGGAGGTGACCCGTGTGAGATTGTATTTCACCTCACTGGGCTTTGTCTCCAATGCTAACTCTCTTGACCATTTGGATATGTCACTTCTCCCATCAAAATTCAAAAACTCCTAAGGCGCCAGCCACGTACACCTAAGGTGGCGGGTTTGAATCCCCAGCCCAGGCCCGCCAAACAACAATGATGGCTGCAACCAAAAAATGGCCAGGTGTTGTGGCGGGCGCCTGTGGTCCCAGCTACTTGGGAGGCTGAGGCAGGAGACTCGCTTGAGCCCGGGAGTTGGAGGTTGCTATGAGCTGTGATGCCATAGCACTCTACCCAGGGGGATAGCTTGAGGTTCTGTCTCAAAAAAAAAAAAAAAATTCAAAAACTCACCACTAATTAAAAAAATATATAAATTTGAAAAGAAAATAGTCTCTCTCTTTTCTTATCTACGCTTTGACTTTTTTTAAACAGGTAAGTCTAAGATGCATCTTTCGTTTCATCTCAAGCTGCCTGTCTTCTAAAGCCCAGTAGTGTGACATAGTCAAAGACTGGGAGCAGGGAGAGAAGGGGAGAGTGCTGGAAGAGGGAAAAGCCAAGGTTCCGAGCCAGTGATATTATACAAAGGGAGCCCAAACCTGGGAAACCCAGGGCATCCTTAGCCTATTGTACGGTGGGTGTTGTTCATGGGCCTGTGAGGTCCCCAGTGGTAGTTTGGCATTTGCTTGGCCAGCCTGGTATAGAATACGTGAGTTCTTTGGTCAAACCGTGACCTTAGGGTGTTGGCTTTAGTGCCTGCACATTCCCTCTATCTCGGGGTTTCAATAATTACTGGGCTGATCCCTAAACTGAGTCACTTGTTGCTGCATCAGCACAGGACATCACCATCAGTGTAGCCATTCTCCCTCCCTCCCTGTATAAGGAGGCACTCTGCAAAGCACCTACAATGAGCTTCGTTTCCCAGACCTGGAAATAGGCTTACAGCGGTTAAGTAGCATGCCCAAGAACATACAGCAAATGAACAGATGGTTGGGCTAAAGTATCCAAACCTAAGGGTTGGCCAGCTGAAGATACCCAAGGAGACAAGGTGGACCCATTCCCTGGCAATATTTTACATTAGCAGTGGTCCCTTGGGAGAGAAGACCTGGGGAGTGACTGTGGTCTCACTCACCCATGTTCACCTAAGGCCACCTGGCAGAGAGGCTAGAGGATTTTCACAGGGCCAGAGGTTGCGTGTGCCCTGAGTTTCAGCCTAAGACTCAATCTGAAACCTCCTTGAGACCCAAGTCATACGCGATGGAGGAATATTGATCCAGCTTGACGGAGAAAGACAGGGCAGAGCCCAAGGTGGGTAGGTGGAGGTCATGTTCAAAGTAGCACAATTTCATTGTACTTGACATGGCCTTAAAAGGTCTATCTCAGAGGGTGGGATTGGTGTAGTGGTCAAAAGGGCTTTAGCCCTATCCAAATATTTTAATTTTTAAATGGAGAGTGGATTTGTGCATTACTTTAGCTATTAAGCCCTAAATTTAATGTGATAATTAGAAAAGAAAAAGCTGCCAGTTTCTGTGACCACCATTGACCTGAGGGCTGCTATTTGACAGCCCTCTGCCTCCACCATCCCCTGGATAGCTGAGGCTTAGAGTCATCCCTCTGCAGCTCTGTGACTCTGGTCTTCTGAGTCAGGAGCAAAACAGGTAGAGGCTCTCTGAGTTCTGCTGTGCTGGGGGCTTGGGGCAGGCAGTGGCCCCAGTGCAGTTGGGACCTCCTGTCCCCACCCTGCTGGCCCTCTCTTCCTCACAGACCTTTTACTTCTTTCACTGTCTTTTTTACATCTCTCTGATCCATTGTTTTTGATGCAGCAAGGGTGAACAGTAAAGTCTTTAAGGGTCTTTTTTGCTAGGCTCATCTGAATTATCAGAGAGTAAAGTTGAGGACCTTCTGGAGGGAGGGACAAGTGTGGGCTGGGCTACTGGCAACCAGGTTGTACAAGTGCTTCCCTTCACACAGGTCTGCCCGGCCCTGTCCGGGGCCACAGGACAACAGTAGACTTGCCAAAATGTCACCTCCAGCCCTGCAAAGCAGATCTTTCTAACAGGGAATTGTTTATGAACTCACTAAAAATGGGATTAAGTAGATATTATGTATCCCTTTACCTTAATCTCTAGTAATCTCAAATAATCTCCATGCTGAAGATGACAAATCCTCAATAAGGTTGACTCACATGTCCCTGAGGCTTGGGCAGCCAGGGGCCTGCTGAGTGCAGACTGTGTCTTTTCTGAGTCCAACTCCACTATCTGGGAGGAACCCAGGAGTTGGCAAGTTGACCTGACATCAGAGTAAAAGTCTTTTTTTTTTTTAATTAAGTCATATACACATAGATCATGAATACATTTATGCATATGTGGGCTACAATGTGTTGATTTTTTAAATACAATCTGACGTGCTTACATCAAACCAATCAACACAGCAGAGTAAAAGTCTTAACTCTCTCTCGACCGTGTAACAGAGGCTTGGTCTTCATAGTCCAAACCATGCAGCCTAACAGAGGCTGTCAGAGTCTGGATCTTGGGCATCTCTCCTCCTTTACCTCCCACTGGAGGCAAGAAAGTACAGACTTCCTTACTGAGTAATGAGGTCACACAATACAGAAAAGGATTTGGTGATGCACAGACATGACTCATGAGTTTGAGGAGGACTTGGAAGGTCAAGACGATGGTTAAATTGAAAATAATTACATTTGATTTTGACATAGTTGATAAGAAGCTAGTTATATCTGGGAAAAATCTTTATTCCCTGGTGCAAATAGATGGGTGATGCCCTTTGCCTGATGAGGCAGCCTTGTGTGTGGATGAAAATATGGATTCTGGAGGCAAAAAGATATTGGATGAATTTCAACTTCTGCTACCTACTAAGAATGTAAGAAGGTGATTGGACAAATCAATCACCTCTCTGAGTTTCAAGTTCCTCACCAGGAAGATCAGTCTATAATAACTGTCTTCCATGGTTGTGAAGCCTAAAAAAAATATGTATATATAGGTATTATTTTATTTTATTTTATTTTAGACAGTCTCACTTTGTTGCCTTTGGTAGAGTGCCGTTCATAGCAACCTCCAACTTTTGGCCTTAAGCGATTCTCTTGCCTCAGCCTCTTTTGACTACAAGCACCTGCCACAATGCCTGGCTATTTTTTGTTGCAGTTGTCATTGCTGTCCAGCTGGCCTGAGCCAGGTTCAAACCTGGCTCCCTTGGTGTATGTAGCTGGCACCATAACCACTGTGCTATGGACGCTAGGTATGTATTTTCTATATATGTATATACAAAATCAGCCTAGTATGTATTAAGTGCTCAATAAATGGTAAATGGTAGCAACTCTCATCTTTTTATCATCTATATTACATTAGTCAGGACTCAGAGTCACAAGTGATGTAGATCTAATCACAATAAGACATACACAAAAAGGCAATTTATTGGCTTATCTCACTGAAAGTCTAGGAGCTTCAGGCCTGGCTGGATCTAGGTGGTCAAATTGAGTCAGGAGGAACCAGGCTTTCTCTTTCCTTTGAGCTGGCTTAATTCAGGTGATGGCAAAGTTGGACACCAATGGATTTCTTTCTTTCTTTATTTTTTTACTGAGACAGAATCTCACTTTGTCACCCTTGGTAGAGTGCCATGGCATCATAGCTCACAGCAACCTCAAACTCTTGGGCTCAAGCAATTCTCTTACCTCAGCCTCCCTAGTAGCTGGGACTGTAGGTGCCCACCACAATGCCCGACTATTTTTTTGTTGCAGTTGTCCTTGTTGTTTAGCAGGCCCAGGCTGGGTTTGAACTCACCAGTCCCAGAGCATGTGACTGGCAGCGTAACCACTGAGCTACGGGTGCCCAACCACAGCAGTGGATTTCTATTCTACCAGTCAAGCAAGTCTAAGAGAAAAAGGATATTTTCTAATAGTTTAAGCAAATTTCCAGATGGCTCTAACTTGAATGGTTTAGATAGATCATCCGCCTGGCCTTAAGCTTATTACTGTGTCCAGAGGACTGGAATATGTGGATCATGACTTGGTCGTGTGTCTGATCTTGCAAGTAGGGGCTGGAGTAAAGCCCACATGAACTAGAAGGAAGCTAAGGAAAACTGGGTATGAGTGCCACTATCAGAAGAAGGGATAAAAGATACTAGGCAGGCAAAAGCAATTCCCCTCACACTACTAGAGCATGTTTGTAGTGAATTCTATAATTGCAAGGTGGACTCAGCCTTGGAAGATTATTGTTAAATAGAGCATTGCCATTGATTTCCTTAGACTTATAAGTTTTCTGATTTCCTAACTTTTCAGACATGCAAATGAATAAACTAACAACTATAAGAGATATGCTAGGATATTATTTGAAATTGCCCACTGTCCTAAGTTTTTATAGGGGTAGTAGGCTGGAGTTTTAAAAGTAATTGGCGTGGACTTCTAGAACATATACTCAGTTCTTACTATTAATCTGGAGGAGACTTGGTAGACACATCTAATTTCTAGAACATGCACTCAGCTCTTACTACTAATCTGGAGGAGACACATCTAATTCCCCAACCTGCTTTTGGCATATTTCCTCAGAGCATTAACTACTCATTATCTGTTAATTAGGTATCTTTGCAAGTAGAAGTTCCTAGAAGATTCTTGCCATTAGTGAGTGAGCATTGGGTTTGATTTGCTCTAATTCAATGACGATTGACCAAACAGTAAGCTGAAGGAGAGAAAAAAGCCTTTACCCAAAGGTACAATAAGTGCACAAATAACTGATACAAGGCAGAATGTGAATGTTATGGAAAATGAACAAAGGACTATGGGGGATTAGGAAAAGGATAATAAACATTTTGAAAGCTCAAAAGTCCTTCATGAAAGGAACCACACTGAGATGGACTTTGAAGGGTGTGGTTATATTGGTAAAATTTCTTCTTGGCAGAATGAACCTGGGCAGATGTCTTGGAGGATTCAAGCCACCAAAAGATTTCTCCTTTCACAGGCCCAAAGTAAGCACAACCGAATTCCACATGTTTTTGAACTCACTAGATGCTCTCACGGGAATTTTCTATGGCTGTAAGGACAAAGCCTCTTCCAGCTAATAAATAGATTGTCCTGGTGGCTTGCTTCTGATTTGTGGCCCTAGTTCAGAGGTGTGACCTGCCTTGTAACAAACATACCTTTTCTCTCCTCAGCCTTCCTTGAGCTGTGTGTAGTAGCCTTTGTGGGTTGATCTGGGAGCTGGGTCAAATGCATTGCAAGTTTCAGAACCTCACCACCCCTGGCACTTTTAACATTACATATGAATGGATTATAATTCATTAGCAAAGTGAGTAAAGATAAGACTTTTCCCCTCTCCAAGCTGGTGGGTGGGATTTCAGTGTCCAGCCAGACCCAGTCTGAGTGATGGCTCCTTCAGAATCACACAAGTCTGAGTTTTCAACAGTCACTTAGATTGCTTCCTTCACCCCATAAGATTTTATCATGGCCCATTAATTTGAGCCCTGGTAAGTTTTTATAAGATTAAAGAAAATTAAAAAAACAATTTTACGTGACATTTGCTCTGTGCTGTAACTTAATTAAAAGGCAACTCAAAAAGCAGTGTGTTCTCAGGGCCTGAGCTCAGAACTGGGCTCTGGGGCTCCTGGGCTTTAACTTCCCCCATGGTGTGGCCGCCCACTCAGGGCTCTGGCCAGGTGATTTTTGCTCTCTTGCTGTCATCTCTCCATTTTTGGAAATGAGACCTTGTTCTGGAAGCAGGCTTGTTCACAGAACAGGGACACGTTCCCACTCTTAGCTCCTCCTTTCAAAGGCCTGGCACTTGTCTTAGATACTCTTAAGGATTAGTTTTAGAAGAGGAAAAAAAACAATCCAAAGTCCCAACTAGGTCAGTGGTGAGGAGTCTTCCCTGTAGATCATGTCCTGACATTGGACTTTTACAAATAATTAATTTTTAATTGACATAAATGGGATATATTTATGATGCACAACAAGGTTTTTTTTTTTTCTTTTTGAGACTGAGTCTCAACCTGTCACCATGGGTAGAGTGCCATCGTGTCACAGCTCACAGCAACCTCAAACTCTTGGTCTTGAGCTATTCTCTTGCCTCAGCCTCCTGAGTAGCTGGGACTACAGGCGCCTGCCACAACGCCTGGCTATTGTTTTTTTGGTTGTAGTTGTCGTTATTAGGAAGGCCTGGGTTGGGTTCGAACCCGCCAGCTCCGGTGTATGTGGCTGGCACCCTAGCTGCTGAGCCATAGGCACCAAACCACAAGAAGATGTTTTGAACTATACTTTGAGGAATATTTATTGTGGAAGGGCTACATGGAGCTAATTAGTTAATTAACATGTGTATTACTTCACATACTCATCACCTTTTTTGTGGTGAGGATGCTCAGAATCTGTTCCCGGTGTTTTTTGAAAATATAATACAGTTTCTTGAACTTATTCCTCCTGGGCAACCAAAATTTTGTGTCCTTTAACCAATAGCTCCCCAGCACCCTGCACCCGCTTCCATCTTGGACATATCTCTTCTCTACTTTGTTAGCCAGGCCACGGCTCCGAGGTGCTACCCTCTCCTTTTAGCCTGTGCGTGTTTGCTGAGGGGGACACATCCCTGTCAAGGGGGAGGTGTTTATTGCTCCCCACCTAGATTTAATGAGAAGGGAGCAGGAGAAGCTGTTTGGCATAAGAAGGTAGCGTCTCTGACTTCATGGGCCCATTTACCACCCAAAAGGGGAGAACTAGTTTTAGAATCAAAATTGTTGGCGTGCCATTTGTGACTGTGCCAACCTAAATACCTTTCATATAGAAACCTTAAACATTCTACCTGTGAAAGCCACCAACCTAAATGAGAAGGATTAGAGACCTCCTGATATTTGGATGTGTTCAGAAAGAGAGAAAAATGAAAGCAATATGCTGCGTGGGGGTGGGCCCCTGAGAGCTGCAGCCACAATAAGGTGCCAGAGTGAGAGGATTACAGCCAGGAAGAGGAAAATGTCTCTGCCTACACCCTGGCCGGGAAAAGGCTGGAGCAAAGAGGCCGTTAGTGCCTGGAGAGGCCAGTCTAGCTGAGCGGGGGGCCTGAAATAAATGCCCTTGCTTGGTTTTTCTCTATTAATAGTTATTTTGTGGGCAGAGCTGGGGAGTGGGGCGCTGGGGCTGGGCTGTGTGGGGAAGGCGGTTCAGGGACTCCTGAGGAAGGGAAATCACCGCAGACTGGCCAGGTCTGGCTGCCTGGCCAAGGGCCACCTGTGAGTGGAGAGGTGGGGCTGGCTTCCCTGGGAGGCGCTCCTCTAGGAAGCTTCCTCAGGGGGTGTTGGGAGGATAGCACATTAGGAAGGAACTCAGGGGACCAGAGGCTGATTCTAGTGGTCTTCTACGTCAATGCTCCCCAACCTATTTGGCACCAGGGACTGGTTTTGTGGAAGACAATTTTTGCATAGACTGGAGGGGGGCATTAGATTCTCCTAAGGAGCTGCAAACTGGACCCCTTGAATGTGCAGTTTACAATAGGGTTTAAGCTCCTGTGAGAATCTAATGCCTTAGGCAGTGAGGCCAGCCATGGGGAGTGGCTGTGCCCCCTCATCTGCTACTCACCTCCTGCTGCGAGGCCAGGTTCCTAATAGGCTGTGGTCTGTACCAGTCTGTGACCCAGGGGTGGGGGACTGCAGTTGTCTGTCTGAGAGAGAGAGAGAGATTCCTCTTGTTAATGAGTGAACTGTGATAGCTTTCCTCCCTGACTCATGGAGACATACTCTGGGGTGGAGAAGGGTGAAGTCCCTGGGGAGTCCGTGGGCTAAGCTGCACCCTGGACTCTGGATTCAAAGTCAAAGAAAGCACAGACTGCAGGCACAAACCAGAGGACCAGAGAGCGTGTGTCAAGGGGCTCTGGAAGGGGGATTTTCACAGACCTGATTCCATCTGATCCCATATATACAGTACCTCCAGAGACAGACAAGGCAGGTCTGTTCTGTTTTTTTCTCGTTTTGTTTTGTTTTGTTTCATTTGATAGATGGTGAGATTGAGCTGCAGAGAGTTTGGGTCTCCAGCCAAGGCTCTGACCTATGCTGACAGCATGTAGTTCTCACCTCCTTTATAGCTTATGGACCCGTGAAACAGCTTTGCCAGGAAATGGTGTCCACTTGAAGACATCATCTCATCTTGAGTCCCAGTTGTGACTCTAAGGGGCCCATCCTGAGGGCACGGAATTGACTGGAACCACTCTTGGGAAGGTCAAACTAGGCAAACACAGTGCTGTGTCTGAGGCAAGCTAATTCAGGGGAGAAAAACCCAAGCCTCTGACCATGGGACGACTTGCTTCCAGGGGTTACACAGCTCCTCTCAGCTCTCCTGCAACTTTATTACTTTTCTATCCAATCCTGATATTTTGAAGGTGTATGGTGAGCCAGGCACTAGAGAGATAGCATAAGAGACAACAGTTCTCTGCTCTCCTGCAGTTTGTCTGTTTACAGCAGCACATAGATGGTTACGTAAAGGTGTGGACAGTTAGACAGTGGTCAGAGCTGTGGAGAAAAATAGAACAAGAAGGGTCAGCAGAAATTGCAATTTTGAACAGAGTAGCTTGACAGGGTATTGCCAAGGGGGTGATGTGAAGACAGTGAAGGCTGAGCCACCTCAGGTGGCTGGTGTTCCAGGCAGAGGGAGCAGCAGGTGGAAATGCCCAGAGCGTGGAAGGGCCAGTGAGGAGGCCAGAAGTTGGCACTATGACTGAGGTCCCAGGTGACCTTGAGAGGCAGCCCCATGCCTGGGGGGACAAATATGAGGAGCCTGGCCTTCTCTCTGAGTGCACTGGGAAGCCATCAAGGAGTCATATTCTGACTCACAGTTTAATGTGGCCACCAGGCTGGTTGTGGGAGCAGACAGAAGGGAGGTGAGGACAGAAGCAGGGAGCTGAAGCCACCAGAATGACCCAGGGGAGAGGTGATGGTGGCGGGACCAGTGGAGCAGCGACCAGAACCTGATGAATCTGGTAGATTGTGTTGGGAGTGTGAGAGGAAGTGAGTCCAGGACAACCCTCACTTTCTCCCAAGTGACTAGAGGATGGGAAGTGGGAGAGACTGTGGGGACTGAGCTTTACGGGGATTCTCAGGACCCCCCCATGGGCCATGTGAAGTGTGAGGAGCCCTTCAAACTCCAGAGCAGAAACATAGAAAGTGAACACATGAGGCTGGAATTTAGGGGCAGGGTCCTGGCCTGACCATGGAGAGAACAGCTGACCCATTAGTGAGCCCTGGGCCTCTGGCACTGAGGGGTCACAGAGAAGATGGGAACTTGGGAACATTTTCTAATATTCTGTAAATAAGTTTGTCTAGAGAGAGCTACAGCTATGTGGCTACTGAAAAACCTACTTCTAAGCAACTGCCTAGCGTTTAGCAGGTAATAACAGCCCATACCTTTCAATTCTATAGGTGCGTTGTGGACTTCTCTGAAGAACCTGAGGGCCCTGGGCACCCAAGATGCAGGCAGAGTCACAGAGCAGAGGGGCTGGGTGGGCGGGCATGGCTAGGTTTGGGTGCCACACTCTACTCCCCCAACCTGCAGGCAGGGTGCCCTGGGGCAGATCCTTGTATGTTTCAAGCTCGGGTTCCTCATCTGTGCAGTTGAGGCAATAATAGTATCTGAGCCATAGAATTATTTTAAGAAGTAAATAACCATGTAAGTTCATGGTGCTTAGTGAAGTGTCTGAACATAGTAACCTGTCAATAAACATTAGCTTACTGCTGTTGTTGTTAAATATTACCTTACTTTAGAGAGTACTTTGAGATTGGAGGTGAAAACTGGCAAAACAAAACAAAACACCATTGACTCATCAGTAGTTCAAGATAAATAAATGCACTTAAACCAGGCCATGCCTTACTAAATTTTAACAGCTAAAGCTCCTGAGTATTTACATAAATAATTTACTAAAATCTGTACATGAAAATATCCAAATTAAAAGGAGAAATCAGGTGCTCCAGTATTTCTCCATCATTTACTTCAGTTAAATAAAATCCTCTTTGATTAACCGCTCATGACTGTCACTCTGTCTAAAGGAACACTGAGATTTCAAAAGAGTTACAGTAATAAACATAGACAGTGTTCTTTCTCACATTGTTGGGGGCGTCTAGGTCTGTCTTGGCACCTACTTCCTTTGGGATTACTTGCCATCTTTCTCCTCTCTCCTGTTTGTCTTAGAAAATTGTGACGCCTCATTCACCTCAGGATCACTCATCTACATCCTCACAGCACACAGTGAGTTCTTGGGGCATATTTATTAAAAAGAAGTTTTGGGGGACTAACTTCCCAACCAACTAAGGCCATGAGGGAATGAATGAAGCCCAGTCCTTTCCCTTAAGAGGCTGCCCACAGAGTGGAGAAGGCAGGTGTTCACACAGGTGGGTTAAAGTACAGTGTGTCATTATTACTGCAGACAACTTGTTGTAGGCAAGAGTTTTGAATTGGGTGTGAGTCCCCCAAGATGACCTCCAAGACTTTCCAGGGGTTCACAAACTGAGCTGGTCTCAAGAGAGTCAACTTCAGGTGCTCACATTCCACACGGACTCTCCCTAGTACATGACCATAATGGGCCATTGGCCCTTCAGCCTTCTCATCTCCCTTTTTGCTGTGCCAAAAGGTCTTCTGCTTGGCCAAAGCAATTCATGGTCTTGCTTGCTCATTCTGGGCCCCACCATGAGGTCTTGTTCTGGACTGTAAAGTATTAGGGCAATGAAGTTATGGTTCAACATAATAGTGCTGGCAGACCTACTGTAACTGGACACCACTGACTGACAGAGAAACTAGTGTCTTTCTGTTATAGGCTGGGCTCTCCAGAAGCAGAAGCTGAGGCAGAGTTTAGGGTACCAGATACTTATTAGGGATCCATACCTGCCAAGGAAAAGGGGAGAAGCAGAACTGGGTAGATGTTAAACCACCAAGCAGATCCAACAAGGCCTAGCTGGCCCATAGAGGGGAGCTGGAGCCGGCATTGCCCACTAGAGTGGCCTTCACTGGGCAGGAAAGGCAGACCAGGCTGGCCTCCTGGCAGCTGAGGGGACCCTGAAGGGGCTGACAGCTTCATTCTCACAACTGGACAGCAAGGGGCCTTGGAGAGGATCCGCAGGGTGCCTCTCCACGCCTAGCACACTTCCCTATGCTAGATGAAGTTCTGCAAAGGGTGAAAAGTAGTGTTCAGAGAGGAAGGACTGTGTTGTAGGGTTCTGAATTCAGATGTTTCACAGAGTGAGGCAGCAGGAGTGATTAGACTTTCTGTCAAATAACTTGGACAATTTACTTCTTCCATCCCCTAAATCAGTGGTTCCCAAACTTTTTAGCACCAGGGATCAGTTTCCTGGAAGATGATTTTTCCATGGATCTGGGGCAGGGGGCCAGGGATGGTTTCTGGATAATTCAAGCACATTGCATCTCTTAAATCATAAGGCATTAGAGCCGTGGTTCTCAACCTTCCTAATGCCACAGCCCTTTAATACCGTTCCTGTGGGTTGCGACCCACAGATTTAGAACTGCTGCATTAGAGTCTCACAAGGAGAATGCAATCCAGAGCCCTCACATGCACAGTTTACAGTAGGGTTCCCCCTCCGATGAAAAGCTAATGCTGATGATTATCTGACAGGAGGCAGAGCCATGGCAGTGATGCTGGTGATGGGGAGTGGCTGTAAACACAGATGAAGTTTCTCTTGCTCCCTGCTGCTCACCTCCTGCTATGTAGCCCGGTTCCTAATAGGCCGTGTACTGGTCTGTGGCCTGGGGGTTGGGGACTACTGCCCTAAATAATGTCAAAAAATGTATCCCCTAAAGGAAGATTTCACAAAAAATAAAGTAGTTATCAAAAAGCAACATGCAAGGATTCCTTTCATAGAGTCAATTAATTTGTGACACAGTGCTGTGCTTTCTCCATCTCTCTTCAAGATGCAAGCTGTTCTACCACTCATTTGCCTTTTTGAAAATTGAAGGTTTATAGCAACCCGTGTTCAGCAAGGGTTACTAACTAATGTCTCTGTGTCAGCATTTTTTTGTAATACAGTATTTTTTAATTAAGGCATGTACATTTTTTAGACATAATGCTATTGCACACTTAATAGACTACAGTATAGTATAAACATAACTTTTATACGTTCTGGGAAACCAAAACTTCGTGTGACTCGCTTTATTGCAAACTTTGTTTTATTGTGGTGGTCTGGAACGGAACCCACAGCATCTTTGAGGTATGCTTGCACATCCATCTCTCATCTTGGAATTAGAAGTCAGAAGACAGACAGTTGGGAAGAGATGCACATTAACACATTTATTTGAAACTGAAGTCAGTTTTTTCCTAACTGAAACTAGATCTGGTTTGGCTGGTTGGCTTGGCAATGTGGACTGCTTTGCCAAATAGGTTATATGGCAGACATTCCCATGAGCTGAATGAGCTCCGTGTGAAATGCCAAGCTTTTGATGAAAATATATTTAGAACATGTGATGAGATAGAATGATTTTATTAAAAATTGTCCTGGTAGAGTGGGGGACGAGGAGTAACTGCTAGTGGGTGCAGGATTTCTTACTGGGGTGATGAAAAGGTCCTGGAATTACAGGCGAGGGTTGCGCCACTTGGTGAAAATATGAATGTCCACTGAATTGTACACTTTAAAAGGGTGACTTTCATAGCATGTGAATTATATCCCAATTTGAAAAGCAAAAAGAAAATTATATTGGCAAAACTATATTAAAATAACAAGGACTTTAATTTTCCCAGTCTTTTCAGTTTAAACAAGGGACCTCTAAGTAAATGAGGAGCAGGTGTAATTAGCAGTCATCTGAGAAGTTTTGGTACAGTCTTTTTGGTGTATTTCCCAGAATCAGGACAGTGAAGAATGACTGGCTAACAAAAACATTTGCACGTCTCAGGCTTTCCAACTCTTTTCCTTTGACAAAATTGAAGGAGGACCAAATGGATTTGTCAGCTGATAGGTCATTATTAATTTTGGTAGTAGATTGTTATGTAATTTTTGGTGTCATAAAACTACTTTTATTCACGTCTTGTTTTTGCAGAGAACAAGGCTTTCTCAGAGTTGTCTCTCTAAAAATGTAAAGTAGGAATAGAATCGATTTTGGACTTTATCGTATTTTAGTAACAAATAATTTTCATCCATGGATACATTGGCTAATTGAAAAATGTCTTCTGTTTATTGATGACAATTTATAATCTATTTATGTCATTTTTATCAGTTGTATTCTAATGATCATTAAAATTAAACTCAGTTTTTTTTTTTTTTTTTTGAGACAGAGCCTCAAGCTATCACCCTGGGGAGAGTGCTGTGGCATCACAGCTCACAGCAACCTCCAACTCCTGGGCTCAAGCGAGTCTCTTGCCTCAACCTCCCAAGTAGCTGGGACCACAGGTCCCCGCCACAACACCCAGCTATTTTTTTTTTTTTTGGTTGCAGCCATCATTGTTGTTTGGCAGGCCTGGGCTGGATTCGAATCCACCACCTTGAGTGTATGTGGCTGGAGCCTTAGCCACTTGAGCCACAGGCGCCAAGCCTAAACTCAGTTTTAAAAAAGCTGCTTAAGATGTACAGTGATAATAAAATTAAAATTTCAGGGCATTTAGATTTTTTTGTGGCAGAAAATGATAATCATGATGATTTATGAAAAAGCCTTCAAATGTGAAAGTATATGACAATTGCTAAAAAGTATGAAGAGCAAATGAGTGGCAACGTGAGTTCATGGAGAAAATGGGAATAAGTTAGTGAAGAAGAGTTTTCATGTGTTTTTAAAATCGATAATGATGGATATAGAATTGCCCTGGTATTTAGTTCCATTGCCAGCATTTAAAAAACTGATGTAATGGTTACATTTTAAGTGCTAATATTTCAAATAGTTAGGAAATGATAGTCTCTGCAACTATTTCAACTTACAATAAATGACTTTTTATGTCTTCTTAAAGCTGCATAAGGGGGTATATCATTTTCAAACCACTTAATGGGAGGCACAGCAAACCAAAAATGTTGGAAGTCACTGCTCTTGGGGCCTGAGGATGGGTGATCAGATCTGCTGGAGCTGCTGAGCTTTGCAGAGGTGGAGCTGGGGGTTGCCCCTTGACGGAAGGAGAAAGGTGTCTGCCAGTCAGAGGAGGGCTCAGGCCAGCTGGAAGCTGGGAGGCTGACATTCTAAGGACACAAGGCCAGCTCTTGGCATATTCACTAGTATGTCCATTACCATAACACTGAGCCTGATGAATAGGGCAACTAAAACCATGGGTATTTTATAGACATCTGAATGAAGAAGTTTCAAGATGACCCAGCCATTTGCTGAATCCCTTGCAAATGTGCTGTATATGCTCACTGTTTTCTTTTCCTGTTGGCCAAATTGTAGCACCTCGGTTGTTGTCTAGCCTTATCCAGAATTATCATGGCTTCAAATCTCACTCTCTTCTTCTCCCGCTATGTGTGGTCTTAGAGTCCTAAAGTGTCAAGAGGACAGGACAGCCTATGTGTGCCCAGAGTTCTGGAAGTCAGGCTGGCCTTTTCCATTCCTGTGATCTGCAGTGGTCAATACAGAGAGACTGGAATTAGAAAGTGATATAAGCTCAAAAAGAGCAGAACAGAGCAGAGTCTTTGTTTTTTGCTGTATTAGAAGAAAAATCTTCGGTGATGTTGGGGGTTGGGAATAGGTCTTGGGTTGGAGGGTTTCCAATCAACTTGAAAAGAAACTCAGAGCTGAGTTCAGAAGTTTGTAGATGTCTTTGGGGGAAGCAAATTTGAATCCCAGACCTCAAAATTGTGTTTGTATTGCATGGGGAACCACAAAACCAGGTAGGATGTTCTGAAGACTTCTTATACTTTTTGAAAAATGCCACTATTCGAGCCTGTCCAGGGAGGGCTGTCTTGGGGCGAGAGAGTGGCTTTGAGGGCAGGGTCTACCCAGAGAAGAACCTCAGAGGTCCGTCTCTCCCCCACCCTGCAGTGTGGATTCTGCTTTTATGCATATTTATTTTAAAGTGTGTATACAGATGTGTGGGGTTTCTGGAAGGCATCTGAAAGGAGGGAAGCAAATGTGGCTGTGCAGAATGTTTTGAGCCTCAGCCATTGAGATTCAGAGGAAAATAGTTTACTTTTTCCAGCTTGCCCAGATGGACCGTGCGTGTGGGTTGTTGGCTCTGGCTGCAGCCCCCGGGCTCTGTAAACACTGCAGTGGTCCTCGCCCCCAGGACGTCCTGTTGACTGTCATGCCTTACTGCCTAATTGGCTCTTGCAGAGAGTCCCAGGCCTGCTTCTTTGTAGTCTCTGTTGTTCTGGGAGAAGCCTTGGGGACAGTGATGGGAGTCAAGTTATTTGGTTCTGTCCCTTACTGCCCATTTGTCCGTTTCCTGGGGGAGCCAACCTAACTATTAAGAGGGGTTTGTCTTCTTTCCAGAAGGGAGTCCTTGACAGCATCTGTGCCACGTGTGTTCCAGGCTGGAAGGACAAGCTCAATTGGCTGCTTCAAGTTGGGTCTCAGGTCAGCTCTTCTGTCCCACAATCACTCTCTCTGTCGCTTTCCAGGTTCCGTTTTTATTTCTTTGGATGAGTACATTTGCTTTCTGCTCTTTTCATTTCAGCAGCCCAGATATGGCTGTGTCCTGGTGACACACGTGCATGCTGAGCTTAAGTCAGCATGGACCGATGCCAGGTGCCAGGCTCCACGATCAACAAATCACACCCTCTCCGCAGCCTGCTATGGCCCTTCTGAGATCTGGGTCTATAAATTGTGCCATGACAAGTTGCCTGGGAACTTCCTTTGCTGCTGGCAGCTCCACACCCATGCGTTTCCTTTTTCCTGTAAAAAAATCCATTCCCAGCTCCAACTCAAGACAGAAGGTCGGTTATATCGACACCTTCTGCACACAGATGCTGTATTTTCAGGAAAATATTGTCACCTTTGAAATCTGTCATGTTGGGTTCCTTCCCCTCCCCTGCCCCCTGCTTGGTCCCCTCCCTCCCTGGCCCTTGCAGGAACAGTCAGCCTACAGGCTTGTTCCACAGCCACACACCCTACCCCAGGAGGACGTGCGCTGTCAGAAATGAACCCAGTGGTAGTGAGGCCCCCAAGAATTCTCCTGTCAGCCTGGGAAGGGGTTTGAGAGAGTCCCCTGGGATCAAGAGATCAAACCTTAAGACAGAGTTCCTTGGTGCATGGCAGGATTCCTGCTTAGTTAACAGTCTTGGGCAGGATTCTCATCTTCTCTGCCTCTCTTTCCTCATTTCTGAAACAGGAAAGAAGTAATTTCACAGGAGGAAATGAACATACAGGCACGTCATAAGTTTCCAGCGTCAGGATGTTTCACGGAATGATGTTCTCTCTTTATGACTGGACCAGGGATACTCTTCTGCCTTTCCACAGTGTCAATCTTTTGAATTAAGGCATTAGTCTCTAGAAGTCTTGAGTTAAATCAATATATCAACATAGAGAGGTGGTGGAGAGGACATTTGTTTTTGTTGCTCCCCATTCATGCTAATAGCACCCCATTTCCTTTCCAGGAAATTACCTCATCCCTGTTCTGTGCATTCCAGGGAATTAGCTCACCCACAAGGTAGACTGTCAATCAAGACTCCCCAGTCTCCCCAGCCAAGAAGTGGGCATGTTACCAAAGGGGGCCCATTGGAGTCTCCTTTCTATGTGTTAAATCAGGAGCAGTGTCACAAGTCAGGACATGAACTAATATATACCTGATTGCTTCCTGACCCACAGCCAAGGATCCTGCTGCAAGGACCCCCAGAAAGACCCTGGTCCTGTTCATTCTGGTCCCAGGGAAGTGGTGGCCAAAAAAAGACTGAAGTTAGTGTTTCCTTACAGCCTGGTGCTACATGAGCAGAAAAGGAAGTTCTTCTTACCTACCTGAGCTGGTGAACTGAGGGGTCAAACCACAGAGAATCTACATCAGCTGAGGACAAGAGGTTAATCCCCAAATACTGACTGAGTGAGAGAGGACAGGACTCAGAAGTGCTGGGAGAACTCTCTCCCTGTGATGGAATAGTGGATTCCAGCATGGCAAAACCTAAGAGGATGGACAATTAAGTTCATGAACTCATCCTTAAAAAAGTGCTGCATACCTTATTGCTGAATATCACTCTGGTCACTTTCAAGGCATTCCCCTTGGGAAGCTATGCATCAATGACAGTGCCTAGTCCATCCTTCAGTGCAATTTTGGAACTCTTTCTCAGGAATGGTCATCATAGTTGTGATTGTACAAGGGGTCTGACAAGTAGGTTCATGAACTCATCCTAGAAAAGGCGTGACACACCTCATTGCTGAATATCGTTATGGTCACTAGATGGCCAAGGGGAGTACTTCATAGGTGACCATAGTGATACTCAGCAAGGAGGTATGTAGCACTTTTTCTAGGATGAGTTTGTGAATTTAATGACCTTGTATACATTTGACCCTCGAACAACATGAGTTTGAACTGCATGGGTCTGTTTTATTTTATTTTAGTGGTTTGTTTATTTATTTACTTTTGAGACAAAAACAAATAAATACTCTGTTGCACTGGATAGAGAGCCATGGTGTCATAGCTCACAGCAACCTTAAACTCTTGGGCTCAAGAGATTCTCTTGCCTCAGCCTCCCCAGTAGCTGGCGCGACAGGTGCCCACCACAATGCCTGGCTATTTTTAGAGATGGGGTCTTGCTCTGGCTCAGTCTGGTCTTGAACCTGTAAGAATCCACCCACCTCGGCCTCCCAAGTGCTGGGATTACAGGTGTGAGCCACTGCGCCAGGCCTTCGTGGACCTGTTCATACGTCGTATGTAGATTTTCTACTGCTCCTGCCACCCAAGACAGCAAGACCAATCCCTCAGCTTTCTCCTACTCCTTAGCTTACTCAGTGTAAAAATGATGAGGATGAAGACCGTTATGATGATCTACTTCTATTTAGTGAAGAATAAAGATATTTTCTTTTCCTTATGATTTTCTACATAGCATTTTATTTTCTCTAGCTTAGTTTACTATAAGAATACAGAATACAATGCACACACAAAATGGGTATTAATGAACTGTTTATATTATCCGTAAAGCTTCAGTCGACAGTAGGCCATTACATGTAGTAGGTAAGTTTTTGAGACGTCAAAAGTTATACTTGGCTTTTCTACTGTGTGTGTGTCAGGCCTCTAACTCTCACATTGTTTGGGAGTCATCTGCATATTGTTCTGCATTTGTGTTAAATAAGGAAGGACATGCATCTCTTCTTTCTCCTCCTCCCTTGTCTTTTTAATTTTTGTTTCTCTCTTTCAGTGCAAAGAAGTTGGACCTTTTTTGTTGGGATCTGGCTCAATCTGTATTTCTTCCTTTAACTATTTACCCAAGTTAAGAGTCTTTATATCTAGGTGATCGGGGCTCCTGTGTCACCTGTTGAGAACTAAAGTCTGAACACCAAATCTGTCATTCTGAAGCAGCTTCTCTGTTGCTAAAACTCTGCCAAATAGGTTTAACAAAATAAGACAAAGAGGTGAAGTCATTGGTTCTTTCTCCTCTTCTTCAGCTATGGCAGACAGAGTGGTTGTCTTGCAATTAGGCATAAGACTTTTTCTGTTCCACCTGCTCTTTGGAGAGGCACATTTTCTCTCAAGACAACTTTTCACTGCGTAAGTTCACAGGAGACTTTGTGGTGAGTTGTATTTTCCTCAGTGGAATTGAACAAGGCTTACCTGTTTGTGTGCCAATGATGAAAGGGAACTGTGGTAACTATGTGAGTTATTCAGCAGAGGGAGTCACATTCCAGACGGGGTTCCCAAGACCTGGAAACCTGGATCACACAATTCCAGAGAATAGGTGGATATTATTTCAGGACCTGGGAACAGCAGTTACAGCTGATCTTCTTCCTACAGGAATGGAATAGCAGTAGCTTCCACTTCCTGTAGCTCAGCCTAAAGGCTACTAAAAGGTCTATAGATACATTTTTACTTTCACTTTTGTATTAGTCATAGTATTTAATACTAGCTGCTATAACAAATATTCCTCAAATTCCAGTGATATACATTTATTTCTCATTCATGGAAAGTGAGCTGAGAGTTGAGTGTCTCCCATGGCTGCTCTCCCCCACACAGTGACTCAGGGATTATTGTGTGGGTTTGCTATCTGAGCCAGATTCTTTTAGTTGTGTGAATAGGAGAGGACCAAATACTTAATCACTTCAACCAAAGGTGCAATTCCCTTGGCTAAAACCAGTCATATAGCCAACATAGCTGCAAAGGAGTCTGGGAAACATGAAAGAGCACATGGATGTTGGTTACTCTGCAGTGCCTTGAGGTCCGAATTCTTTGATAATTGTCCCTTTCAACTCCTTGTGAAACTACTGTTTTATAAAAAGTCTTTCAGGAAAGGTTTGAAATCTTCTCAGTACTAAGGTAAAAATGAAGCATAAGTTAATGGCATGTACTCTTCCTCAGAAATATACTCTTTTAGGTAGGCTGAACATCTTAACCTAAAAGGAGAAAGCTTCTTTAGCCACTTTCAGGCAGGTTAAGCTATTGCTGGGGCAACAATGGAGTTTTGCTAATTTATAGGCAAATGTATGTAAGGGTGGCCTTGCTGATGGCTCAGCCTGCACATAGTCCTGAGGTCAACCCTTGCCTCAATAGCCATCACTCTAGTAGTAACAAATGTGGAAAGAATTTTCACTGGCATTTTTCTTCAGGGCTCATCCTATTTGCCTTTTAATTTTCTTATTGGACTTATGCTTGGGACTTTTTAGCTCACAGACAATGTGGGTGATTTCCATTGGGTGGTTCTGTCATCTGGTGGGTGACCTGGAACTCTATTCTTTGTGTTGTAATTTAGAACAGAAACAAGCTAAAGAAAGAAGATGGAAAAAAAAAATTCTTGACTCACAATTATAATGTGAATCAGTAATGAAGCACTAAGTACAGTGTGTGGGAAAAAACATTGCTCTCTGTCCATCCATCTCCTGGTTCCAATTTCTAAGACCCAAGAAAAAAGCTAGAGAGAATGAAGAGGAAATAATAAAATCATGGGGAACTTGGGAGAAATAATCAAAAGGAGGTTAAACTTGGGCTGAAAACATGAGGCCAAGGTAGCACACATGAGGCCTGTAGCCAGCTCCAGTGCCCATATGTATTTTGATTGGCTTCTGGTTTGTTGGTCCACACGGTATTTTGAAGAAAATATGAATTGGTAGCCAACATTTCAATACCTGGAGATTTCACATAAAAGCCCAGCTTTTGCCTTCTCTCAAAAAACCAAAATTTAAGCCTGTATTCTAGCCAAGCAATAATTATCCTGACTGATTGTTGCCTTCCAGCTGACTATGGTCCCACTGCTCCCTATTCCACCCCAATACTGAGCCTCAGTGTCATTCATCTTTATCAATGGCTTCCTAGTTTCACCGAGTCTCTCTAATTCCCACTGGCTGCCTGAGCTCTATAGGTATGTGAGTTTGTAAACTCTGACCTAAGTGACTTCTATGCTTTAAATATGTCTGAAAAGTGTTTAAGACAATGAAGGACTAATGACTGCAGGTACTTGAATACAAAGGAAGAATAGGACGAATATACTCATGAGAGTCTAATTGCTTCAGAGAATTTGTACTTCTTGATTGTCATGTTTCAGGACAATACAATGGGATTTCTTCTCTCTGTTCTGTGACTAAAGCCCTAAAGGCCAAGGATGATATATTAAATGCCAGGTACTACTGTATTCTGAGCGAGGCACTAGACTTGCAGAGGCAGACTCAGATGACAGGAAGAGGAATGGAGAAGGCCAGTGTAGGATTCCTTCCTTCCTTCCTTTCTTCCTTTCTCTTTCTTTCCCTCCCTGCCTTCCTTCCTTCCTTTCTTCCTTTCCCTCCCTCCCTCTTTCCCTTCTCCTTTCCTTCCTTCCCTCCCTCTTTTCCTCCCCCACCCCCGGCCTTCTTTCTTTCTTTCTTGACAGGGTCTTGCTCTATTGCCCAGGGTACAGGTTAGAGTGCAACAGCATGGTCAAAGCTCACAGCAACTTTAAACTTCTGGTTTCAAGCCATTCTCCTGCCTCAGCCTTCAGAGTAGCTGGTCTATAGGAGTATACCACTATACTCAGGTAATTTTTAAATTTTTTGTGGAGATGGGTTTTTCACCCTTGCTTAGGCTGGTCTTGAACTGTTGGTCTCAAGCAATCTTCCCCAAACCTCAGCCTCCCAAAGTGCTGGGATTACAGGTGTGAGTCACTGTGCCCAGGCCCCTCTTTTCTTTTTAGTTTGCACAAAGTGCTTTATAAGCTAGAAAGGATCTTCCTTGTTTTGTACTCTAGTTTTATGTGAGTTAATTCTGTTTCAGAAATAGGAGCATAAGATCTTGAAGGAAGAGGCTGTCTCATATTGGTTATCATAATTGGTATCATATTGGTACCCAGACCAGTGCGTGTTTTCTCTTAGTATAGGCCATGAAACACTTCCATAATATTTACATAGCTGTTCTATAAAAAGAAATCTACTCAAAAGAAAAAATAAGAATGGGGAACCTGCACAGAGAAAAACTGTTCAGCATCACAAGTGACATTGAGAAAGGCTACATGCATACTCTTCAGTGAAGCACAATGGGGCTGGAATGTGCCCACTTTCAACTGGAGAGAAAGAGTTAAGTCCACTGTTGTTTGTCCTGTTGAGGGTTCTGCATGGAAACCCTTCTTGGAGGTCTGTTGTGATGTCTCAGTGAAGCTGGACCACAGTGAAATGGGGTTCCACTGGCTGGTCTGAGTGAGGTTTGGGCCCTGAAGCAATCTGACTCAATATTTTTCTTTAACAGGAAGACAGGGTCTGCAATCCCTCCATTATTCTTGCTCCCTAGAGTATCTAAGAGTTCTTTCATCACATTTCTTTTGGTCTATAAAATTCTCCTATATTTCCCTCAAAGCCATCCTCACCCTTTTCATTTTCATCTTTTCTTCAAGAAAGAACAAAACTGAAAAATGGTAGACTATCATGTGGATTGAATGGTAGTGGCAACTGTGGGTACCAATATGAACTTGACTTGAGTTCTAAATCTTAGAACTTGAACAAGAAAATTCATCTCTCTGGGCCTCAGTTTTCTCATCAATGAAGTAGAGGAGATACCAGAACGGTTGTAAGTGTAAACAAAATAAATATATGTAAAGTATTTAGGGCTTGGCTTACAGCCAATGCTCAGAAAATTGTGGGGATATCACTGTCACCATCACTATCAGTATCATCTTGATATATTGGTAATATCCTTGGATGTACCACAAGATTCTAATTGCAGTCAGACTGCAATTATAAATCTCGGGGGCAGGGAGTGGTCTGGTTTGACTGACTAACTTTGTCACTTGCTCTATCTTAAAAAATTTCACACATCCTCTAAGGTCAGCTTTCATCATATGACTCATCTTTCACAACTAGAAGCCCCCCCGCCCCCATCCCTGGCCCAGCTCATTAACACTAAATGAGAAAGACGGACTCTGATCTTTAGTGTTTAAGGCAGTCAGTCCTCAGTATGATGAGAGTCAGGTATGTTCTAGGTGTGAGAGTGTCCTTGTGCATTTTTGCCTGCTGTTCACACTCAGAGCATTGTAGACACAAGAGGATTAAGTAAGGACCCATGCTTGAAAGCTTCTGGTCCATCTTTCCTCCTGGAGGCAGCTTTGTCTTGTTCGGAAGCCCTGTGGATAGCCTCATTCTGGTCGAGTTTATAATTCCTCTCAGTCCTGTTTCTCCATGTAGAGCTGTGTTGGCCTCGATGAATGTTCCTGGGGAAGTGATGGTGAGACACTTGCCTTTAGGGAAAGCTGCATTCCCTCTGTTGGCCTCTGAACTTCCACAGAGCATTTCTCTTGCCTCTGGATCCACTCTGAAATGTTTGCTTCAAGAGGCCTAGTCCTTCGCCAGCAGCAGTGGTGTGGCATGGACCACTGTCATCTGGTTTCCAGCAGTTGGAGATGTGAGTATTGTTTGCCTCCTGGCCAGCACACACACAGGCTGGGGCTGCCCCCCACATGTGCTTGGAGAACTGGCACTCAGACCTCTTTTCCTGACTGTTTATGAACACACACTTCAAATGAGTGGGTAGGGCTTGATCTTAATCAAATGTCTCATTAATATCTGTGCTTGGCCCAGCTCCAATTCCCGAATGCTTTTCGTGAGAGGCATTTGTGTAACACACACACAATCACACATGCAGCCATACCACCCACTGTCACAACACAAAGGTCCCAAGCATATGACAAGCCTATTTTTTTCCTAAGAGACAGTACAAATAAGTGGACAAAATAAATACTTCCTTTCCTAGAAGTGCATGCTCAAGGTCACTTAATAAGAAGGATATGAGATGAAAAGTCCTGAGCTGAATATTAGGTCCAAGGCAAACCCCATTCCTGAGATATCTTTTTTTTAACTTGGGAATGTAGATGCAATTGGATGAGTGTTTGCTTAGGAAGCATCTGGACATGCTGACCCAGATTCCCATGTAATGTTCTTCCAGCCCACTAAATAAGATGGTTGTACACGATGGAGATGTGGTCTGAGGTCACTGTAAGCTTCAGAGCCTGAAGCTGCATTTTCAACAATGAGTTCTCAGGATGTCTTACATCCAGTCACTTGGGAAATCAGTCAAAATGCAGATTCCTGGCTTTCATTGAAGACTGCATGACTCAGAAGTCATGGGACCTAGGAATTCATTTTTACAAAGCTTTCCAGGAAATCTTAAAAGACACAAGAATTTGAAAATGATTGATCCAAAATCCAAAGATTTTTTTAAGTGGAGGAGCACATCAGAATCACCCTCCATACTTTGTTCTATTTTAATTCAATACACTTGGAGGTGAATCCCAGCTATCTGTATTTGGAAAAAGTCCCACAGTGATTCCAATTAAATAGCACTCCCATGGGTCCCAGAGGTTCTCTAATTTTGTTTGGTGTGTATGGGATAAATGGGGGAAGAGTGGAGAGGTGGAGTTCCCATTAAATGTGGGTTCTTGGGCCTCCCCTCCAGAGCTGCCTATCTGGGGCCTAGGAACCTCGGGCCAGTGCACACGTTCTTGAACACAAGGACCCATCAAGGGCACTGGTAGTCAGCCCCCACTCCCTCCAGGTGCCAGTGATCATGGGCTTCCTGAACTCCCTAGAACTTCACCACCACTTTGCCCTTCCCACTGCTCGCCCTTGGCACAGTGAGCAGTGGAGACAAACCCCGCCTGTCATGAGTGGGAACATCCTCTGCAGAATCTCTTCCAGGGGATTACTCTAAAGCATTCCTCACCCTCCCTTTTATTTGAGCTTCATTTCTCTTGGATGAAGATGACAAGTGCCAGAGAAATGTCTAGACCACAGATTTTGAATTTGAACAAAAAAATGCCTTGATGTGCAAACAAGATTTTCTGCAGTCTGAAGCCCAGAGGTTTTTTTCTGTTGTTGTTGCATTAAAATAATACCCTAAAACAAGGTGTGGGGTGGGAAGAGGGAGGCAAATTTATCTGATGACTTTGTTGTGGTCATTTAATATTTGCTAGGTAGGAGGAACAGAGATCACGTTCATCAAAAATGGTTGATAACCCCATCAGCCCATCCTCGGACACCTAAGCAAAATTTAATGACTTCTTTTTCCCCTCTTTTTATAGCAGTTTTTGTTTTTTAATGAGTACTACTTTTATCAAAGTAATATACACACATACTTTTCAAAGTTAAATAGTACAAGAAGGCTTGTAACAACACCAAAAAAACAACTCCTGGGACATTTTTCTCATAGTATTTCCCTGTGAATTTCCTATCAATGTATTTTTCTATTTTCTCTTTCTTGAACTGCTTTGGGTGTCAAATCTCCTGGTTTGATCCTCTTGTGGCTTATCTCATCTCTTCTGCTGTTTAGTCTTTTGGTTTTTCCCCTGTCTACAGGATGACTTTGTCTTTCTTATCTAACCCTTTATTGGCATTTTTACTTAGCTATGATATTTTTAATTTTCAAAATATCTTCTTCACTTTAGGGTATCTAGGTATTGCTTTATGGGTGCAATATTGGCTATGGGTTTTTTGATGTTATTGATTTCTGAAGTTTTTATTTTGCTCTCTAAATTGCTTTAGTTTCTTCCAAGGTCCTCAAAAGCACCTCCAATCTCCTGAATTGGGGGCTAGTGCGAGAAGAGATCAATTGCTCATGTTCTGATTTCTTTGGTGAGAGGAAGCTGGAGGTTTTTTTCAGAATTCAGATTTTTAGTTAAAACTCCTGGTGTTTTCAGTTCAGCCTTTCTGTGCCTGGGTCTTTGCACTCAGGGTCTCTTTGGTTCTGTTATATAAGATTTGCACTGTCTGTTACCCAACCCCGCACCACTTATGACCACTGAACACTTGAAATGTCACTGTTCTGAACTGAGATATGCTGTCAATGTAAAAGATTTTGAAGGCATTACCCCAAAGAGGTAAAATATCTCATTGATAATTTTAAAATAATGATTACACACAGAAATGATGATGTATCAGACTCACCAGGTTAATTAGTAAACTTAACTTTACCTTTTTTTTTGCCATGACTACTGGGAAATCTGAAATTACATTCCTGGCTTGCTAGGAATGTATTATATTTCTGTCTGGTAGTGCTGCTGTTCTGTGCTTGGGGGGGTTCAGGGACCTCACTGCTCACAGCCTCACCTTGTTATGGGGACCCACTGCCTCTAGTTCTTGATCCTTTCTAGGGCTCAGCAGGACACAGCTCTTGTTTCTCCTTGGTATTGTCTATAGCAGCAGTTCTCAACTTGTGGGTCTCGACCCATAGGAACTGTATTAAAGGGCTGTTGCATTAGGAAGGTTGAGAACCACTGGTCTATAGGCTTTCAATTTCAACTTCCTCCTCTGTGTTTAGGATGGCTATTGTCTCCCCATCTACTCTCCACCTTCAAAAGGTTGATTGAGTTATCTCCTCTACCATTCTCTTAGTTTTCATGGATTTAATGTTTCTCTTTTCTGTCATTTTAGTAGAGTTTTGGAAGAGAATGGAGATCAATGCATATGATCAATTTGCCATTTGGAAGTTCTCATGGCTCTTTGAATCAAATTAAATTGTCGGCTTTAAGGCCGATGATAATTTCCCCTTTATACCTAAGATCTCTGCATTAGTCAGTTTGGGCTCTCAAAACATCACAGACTGGGTGGTCTATACAGCAGCAATTTACATCTCAGAGCTCTAGAGGCTAGAAAGATTAAGGTGCTGGCTGATTTGGTGCCTGGTGAGGGCTCTCTTTCTGTTTGCAGGCAGCTGCCTTCTTTCCTCATACAGTGGAAAGAAGGAGCAATCTCTCCGGTATCATTATCTATACTACAAGGGCATTTATCCCACAGTATAGTCTCCGTCTTCATGACCTCACGTAGACCTAATTATCTCCAAAGGCACATCTTCAAACATCATCATATTGGGAATAAGGACTTGAACTTATGACATTTAAGGGACACAAGCCAGTCCGTGGCAGTCTCCACCCTGACTCATGTTCCTCGTTTTGTCATTTGCTCCCCTCCCCCACATGCTTGCCACCAGTATGTTCACCTCAAAGTTTCTCTCATGTTTTTCATAGCCAAGACTTGTTTCATCACCTTTAATTGTATTGCTTAAAATTTTTATCTAGAAACAGATAAGATGATTTTAAATTTTATCTGGAAAAAAAGCACCAAGAATAGCCTAAACTATTTGGAAAGAAGAACAAAGATGCTGGACCCACTGTACTTGACTGTAAGACTATTAATTATGTCAATGTGGTTTTGGTTAAAAGCTAGACATATAGGTCAGAGGAACAGATTGTGTCCAGAAATAAAACCAAAAATATATGGCTAAATAATTTTTGAGAAAAGTGTCAAAGAAATTCAATGTGGAAAGAAAACCCTCTTCAATAAGTGGTACTGGAATCATGGAATGTGATATATTCACTCATGAATATCCCAGAGCGTGTGCAGACCTCAACCCTAACTTCATATCATACATAAAAATCAATTTGAGGTAGGTATAATTTCTAAAATGTAATATCTAAAACAATGTAGCTACTAAATGAAAACCTAGAGGAATATTTTCATGACATTATGGTAGGCAACAATTTATTAGAGAAGATACAGAAAACATTAAAGCATAAAAGAAAACATATGAGTTTAACTTTATCAAAATTTAGAAAAACATCTTCAAGAAAAATAAAGAGCCAAGCCATAGACTGGAAGAAAATATTCACAACACCTATTTCTGACAAAGGAGTTGCATCAGTAATACATAAAGAACTTGGCTCAATCAGCTGAGGCGCCAGCCACGTACACCTAAGGTAGTGGGTTCGAATCCCCAGCCCGGGCCCGCCAAACAACAATGATGGCTGCAACCAAAAAATGGCCAGGCATTGTGGCGGGCGCCTGTGGTCCCAGCTACTTGGGAGGCGGGGGCAGGAGACTCGCTTGAGCCCAGGAGTTGGAGGTTGCTAT
>CAUYQV010144057.1:0-16456 GCA_963574575.1 Galagoides demidoff
AGTAGCTGGGACCACAGGCGCCCGCCACAACGCCCGGCCATTTTTTGGTTGCAGCCATCATTGTTGTTTGGCGGGCCCGGGCTGGGGATTCGAACCCGCCACCTCAGGTGTATGTGGCTGGCGCCTTAGCTGATTGAGCCACAGGCGCCGAGCCAAGAAAAAAACTCTTGAGCTATTTCTCTCTCCAGGCACATGAACCAAGGAAACACCATATGAACACAGAGGGAGAAAGCAGCCATCGGCAAGCTGGGAAGAGGGCCTTCACCATAACTCACCACACTGGCATCCTGACCTCCAACTTCTAGCCTCCAAAACTGTGGCAGAATAAATAAATCTTTGTTGTTTAAGTCCCCCAGTCTACGGCAATAGTTATATTAGCACAAGCAGACTAAGATAAACCCTATAGTATATGTTAAATAATATCCCCATCCAGGTTCAAATGATAATTTTTTATAGTAAAAATAAATACTGGGTGTCCATAAAGTTCTTGTGCAATTTAAATAGCCAACAATCATTGGCTATTCAATAGTTGGCTATTTAAATTGCACACGAACTTTATGGACACCTTGTATATATGTAGTAGTCATAAGAAGATGTTTAACGGTAAGAGGTTTATCAAGTGGTACATTTAAGGCTAAACGGTAGATTCAAATGGCTATTGCAACCTGTTGAAAGTTAAACAGACAATCTAACTTATTCTGAATGTAGTAAACAGCCACTAACAATATTTGTTATTGATGATATTACTAGGAGAAGGAAAATGATTTAGGGTGACAAAATTAACCATCAGATGGACAGGAATTACTCTTATTGGTGTGATCAGCAAAATCTCCTGAAAGAAAACTATTTAAGTATCAGTACAAGCTTGCTGAGATTCATCAAATGAGGGAAATTCAAGAGGTCTTTGAAACGGACTTTCCTACGTACCTTACAATATGGGCTCAAAGAACTCTAGGTCCATTGATTCAGGGATCTTTGAAGAGGAGCTACCAATAATTCCGCAGGTTCTTTTTTTTGTTTTCTTTCTGTATTTCTAAAGAGGACCAGCCCCTACAGGTTGCTCCTGCCGATTAATATGCTCTTTCTATGGATGTGTTAATATGATCAAAGAATGATTGCCCTACATCTATTTTATCTGCTTCTGGGTTCTTTTTTTTTTTTTTTTTTGAGCTCATTAAATGATGATTTAATGAACCCTCAGCTGGAATTCTATTTCCCTCATTTCTGAATCTTGGGCGCCTTCTCACAATTATATCCAAGTACTTACAAGTGACACTAGATTAAGCAATACCACAAATAGGAAAAAAAGTGGATTTGTAAAATATTCAAGACTATGTTGTGCTTACAACAAAGTCAGGTCTATTATTTTTATGCAATCTACGTATAATTGTGGACACTGACTAAACAATTTCAGTTTCTATCGGGGGACAGAAGTAAAAAGTATGGTCTAAAAACATTGTTGTATTATTGTCTTATCTTCCAAATAAAGAGAAAGTATACATGATTATGTATAATGTAGAAATCCCTGATTAAGAAGCCAATTAAGAATAACTTTTATAGACAACTCTGGTGCTAAAAAGGCACAAGAGATTTAACTAAAGGCCACAGTGTAACACATTTAATACCACCATCTCTCAACGGATTTTCTTAATTATAATGATCTCCTCTTTGGCTGTTATAATATTCAGAAATCTTCACATTTAAAAAGCATCTTTTCTGATGGTAACTGCAAGAACCCCGATTTGTGGAATATTAAGAAAAGTGAGGCTAAAGATAAATACTAATTCTTCCAGAGTATAAGGCCAGTACGTTCAAGAATTTTAAGTGAGGTGCGGCGATGCAGACAGCACCATCAGCTAACGCGTTGGCTACCAGCCATCACTGAAGTACAGTCTGGATTTGTGAATCTTTTCCCTTCCTCTCTATAAAACTCATTTCCTGTGCTTCAACTGCATTTTCTCACACTTTTCTTAGTCTTAATTTTCATATCCATAAGAGAGTGCTAAGAATATCCACCTCAAGGGCCATTTTAAGAGTTAATGGGGCAGATTATATTAATGATTGAGCATGGGGTAATATTAGCTATTATTCCTACTACAAGTCATACTACCACTGCTAAAATCACTACCCATTTACTTCATTAACAGTGTGATAACAACAGTATAGTAATGTCAAATACATTTCCCTCTAGGTTTGATCAATGCTATAAAAAAATTGCCAACATTTTTAAACTTCCCATACATTTACTTTGAAAAACAGTCCCTATCCGCTTCCCACTATGTGCCAGGTATTTTGCAAGGCTCCAAAAATCTATCAATGAAGAAGGCAGATAGAATCTCCAGCATCAGAGAGATCAACTTGTATATGGGGGAACAACATATAACTATGTTAATTATGAGACAGAGAAAATGGGCTTTTATTAGAGCATGAAGTCCACTCTGGACATGCAGGTGGGGAACAGAAGCGTGAAGTTGTGGGGAGACACAGGAGAGAAGGACTTCATGTGTGCAGGCTACAGAGTGAAGGGAGGGAGCGGATCATTCCAATAAAGGGAAGAGCACAGAGAAGAAAAAAGACACCTAGGCCTTGAACATAATTAAAAAAATAAATAGAGTTCAAGGCATGTTCCAAATTAAGGTAAAAAACTAAGAAAAGGTAAAACAGTTCAGGATGACTGAACTAAAAGTCTAAAAAGTGAAGTGACTGGAGACGTAAGCTGAGACCAAATCCAGAAATGCCTTGGAAGCAGTTGTGAAGTCTTTTTCTTTATGCAAAAGGAAACAGGGGGATCTGTGAGGTTTTTAATGAGGAATGACTTTAGGTCTGATTTTAGCAAGATCACCATGTCTTTTGTGTGGACAAATAGTGGTTAAAGAGACTAGTTAGGAGGCCACAGCAACTGTCCAGTAGCACCGAGGAAGGAGAGTGGCAATAAAAGAAGTAAATTCAAAAGAAATCTTTCAGGTAGAAACAGGTAAAGCATTTAATGATAAAACTGTGACGATTCATCTTAATGTGTCTCCCTGCCGGGGCTGCCCCACGGCGTCTGCGGTGACTGTCATCATCAATTTCATGGAGGTTTCTCTGTACACTTTATCTCTCCTATATTTAAAGAAAATTCAAGGAAAAAAAAGCTTTGAGAAGAATCTATACAGTTGTATCAGGGATCTCAAGGGTCTCCGTGGATGTCCTGCCCCCTCCATGCATATCCCACTTGGTGGCCCTGCCGTGTTTGTCAGAATACGAGAGGAAAACTCCCAGAAGCTGGACCATCAGCAAGAGGAAAGGAAATGGAGGTCCTCTGAAGAAAGTACTTGGGGATCAGATCCTCAGGAACCAACAACAGCACTTCTTAAATCTAGCTCCAGAACAGAATCATTTTGAAAACTTCAAAAAACTATATACCTACGCTCACCCCAGCCCACCACATCTCTCTCCTCCAATTATACAATGTGGTCACTCTTTTTAAATCTTTTATGATTTTCTGACCCAATTTAATACCAAGTGAAAACCTGATTTCACATTTCTTTTATATTTTTTAATTCTTTTTTTTGTTTGTTTGTTTTTTTTAGAGACAGAGTCTCACTTTATTGCCCTCAGTAAAGTACTATGGTATCACAGCTCAGAGCAACCTCCAGCTCTTGGGCTTGGGTGATTCTCTTGCCTCAGCCTCCTGTGTAGCTGGGACTACAGGTGCCTGCCACAATGCCTGACTATTTTTTGTTGCAGTTTGGCCAGGGCCGGGTTTGAACCGGCCACCTTCGGTATATGGGGCTGGTGCCAAACCCACTGAGCCACAGGCACTGCCCTGCCCACTATTTTTTAATTCTTAACACGGTTCCTAAAACATTTTAGTCATTCAATATATATTTTATATATCAGCTATTTATTGACAGGTGTTGGGTGTTCTATGGGGAAAAGGTCATTAATAGCTCAGCGTCCTTATCATATAGGAGTGGCTATCAAACTGTAACTATTCAGCCACATTTATATTTTTTGAGACAGAGTCTCACTCTGTTGCCCTGAGTAGAGTGTCATGGTTTCATCACAGCTCACAGCAACCTCAAACTCTTAGGTTCAAGCAATCCTCTTGCCTCAGCCTCCCAGGTAGCTGGGACTAAGCCATGTGCCACCATGCCTGGCTAGTTTTTCTATTTGTTATTTTTTTAGTAGTGATGGTGTCTCATTTTAGGCTGGTCTCAAACTCCTGAGCTCAAGCCACCCACCACCTGCCTCTTCAGGGTGCATGTGGGAATACTTAAGAGAAGAATCATATCTTGATATGCTTGCATTGCTAGTAATAATGATTTTATAAGCTTTAAACCAATAGTCAATTATTAGTTGTATGCAGATCAGTAATTAAATTAGGACTATTAGAGGATAGACAAAAGGTAAACAGAAAAAGGAGATAAGTGATTCAAGAAGAACCTTAATTTCAGTGCGAAGCCCTGCATAAGACCTTCCCCTTCAAAATTCTTGTTGAACTAACCCCTCCTCCCTCTGCAGGGCGGGGCTGCCTGCTTGCTCCAGGAGAGTGAATTTGGGGGAGCTGGGACTGTAGAATATTAGATTAATATTAAATTTTGTTGAACACAGCAAAAATTGATGTGGACCAGATAAGGAGATGAAATATCTCTTTTCTTCTGTCACCTTGGTTTGGCCAGAGGAGTCTTTCTGTCTGGACACAAGGCTTTCAGGGTATCAAAAAAATCACTTCTGTGATTTGCCAGCTTGGTCTAATTAGGGTATTTTTCTGATGTCCTGCTCTTGGACTGTTTCACTATCCAGACTTTGTATTAAGATCATAAATACCTTAAAACAATAAAGGTAACAAGTAAATCCATACAATTAATGTGGTTAGTTAAAGAAATGCAAGTGCAGCAACAACCATGACGGAATTGTCTGCCTCGCCTTCGTGAGAGTTACGATTGAAACGCTGACGTATGAAAGCAATACACAGCTGGCCTGGTATTCAGGGCGGCATACTAGAAACCTCACAAAGATAGGTGTGCTGTCTCCCAAATCCTTGCTGCTTTACAAACTATTACTTTGTCTCTTGCCTATTATTATTTCCTATTTTCTGACAGCCTCCTGCCCCATCAAGCACTAGAAGGGAACCCCTAGCATATGGGAGCTGGAGCTGGTACCAGACATGCCTCAGCCTCCCAGGGTGCTAGGATTACAGGCGTGAGCCACCACACCTGGCCTATTAAGCCACATTTTAAAATTACATTTTATTTTTACTATAGTGTGACAGCACACTCAGTCAAAAACACACACACACAACTGAAAAAAAAATTTTTTAACAGAATAACACTTATCCTAACCATGGGCAACATACTCTAATATTTTCTACTACTAATATTTTTCCTCATCTTTGTAAAAGAGAAGAAATGATGGGTATAATCCATTATATTGGTTTCAATACCAATCAGAGAAAGCCACCCAATTTTTTTTTTTTTTAGAGACAGTCTCACTCTGTCACCCTTGGTAGTGCCGTGGCGTCACAGCTCACAACAACCTCCAGCTCTTAGACTTAGGCAATTCTCTTGCCTCAGCCTCCCGAGTAGCTGGGACTACAGGCGCCCACCACAATGCCTAGCTATTCTTTGTTTCAGTTTGGCCAGGGCCAGGTTCCAACCTGCCGCCTTCTGTATAGGTATATGGGGCTGGCGCCCTACTCACTGAGCCACAGGCACCCCCCTACCCAATATATTTTTTAAAAGCCTTGTACAGCAGATGTTCCAACTCTACTTCTGAACATTGACAGTTACCCTGTACAGGTACTTTCGTTTCAGTAAAAATGCCAACATTTTAGAGTCTTCTAAAATGCCCAGTTATTACAAGGATAACAGTGCAATCTTGAATAAGACATAGGCTTTATCTCACTATTTAGAGGAAAATAAATCTCTCGTGGGTAAAGTAAACTAAAACTAAAAATGATACACATACAGTGAGATGATTTCCTTAATAGACTCTGTTAGTATTATAGGGAAAAGTGTAAAAGTGAGAGACTTTTTACCAGCAATATCACTTATAATATCAAAAATTAGGAAACAGGCCAGGCAAAATCAGCCTGAGTAAGAGCAAGACCCCTTTCCTAATAACAATAGAAAAATTAGCTGGAGCATTGTGGCAGGCACCTGTAGTTCCAGCATTTTGGGAAGCTGAGGATCACTGGAACCCAGGCTTTTGAGGTTGTTGTGAGTTAGGCTGATGCTAGGGCACGCTAGCCTCAGCAACAGAAGGAGACTCTGTCTCAAAAAAAAAAAAAATCAGGAAACATGAGAACACACTTATGTTAACACAATGGGGTTACTAAACTACTCTTTCTAAGTCAGATTTAATAGAAAACAAAATCTTTATTCCACACAGCCTAGCATACAGTAACACAGCAGTTGTAAATACAGGTCTGTACCTATGCCATTTCCCAACAGAAAGAGACAGCACCTTCCGATTAATCAACGTATGTGTGCAGCCTTCACGTACGCACAAAGGCCTAGGAGTGTTTCCCTCGCTACCGAGGCTTTACTGATCTACTGTGTCCAGTGCCAGTGATGATGCACACGTGTGATAGCTATTTATTCCTCTCCTCCTTCCGTACACATTATCTCCTTTCTCTATCATACTAGAAGTGCCATGAAGAATCTGCCCACCCAGGTAAAGCTACATGTCCCAACACCCTTTGCTGTTGGTCTGCTTATATGATCAGGTCATAGACAACGATAGGAAAGCAGAGGTGATACCACAACTTCTGGGTCCTAAATTGAAGAGGAAAGGAGATGTCTTCCTTCTTTCTCATTTCCATGAGCAAAAATGTTAGACATGGTGACCAACCAGAGTCCAAAGATGGAATTCAGGCACTGAAGATACAGTGTTACAGGAGAGAAAACTAAACACATATTATATTGTTTAAAATATTAAGAGTCAGGGGAAAGGCTGGGCAAGACCAGCCTGACCAAGAGCAAGCCCCCCCATCTGTGCTAACAACAGAAAAATTAGCTGGGCATTGTGGCTGCACCTGTAGTTCTAGCTACTCAGGAGGCTGACACAGGAGGATCACTTGAACCAAGGAGTTTGAGGTTGCTATGACTTAGGCTGATGCCACAGCACTCTACCCAGGGAACAGAGAGAGACTCTGTTTCAAAAAAAAAAATCAGGCAATATGTTTTCTTAAAGTGCCCAAACCCATATCATAAACAATATGGAATTTCCATCCTACCATTTACTCCTTCAAACTCCGTGAGAAATGATAGATGAAATAAGTTCGTACCTTTTAATTACAATAAAGAAGCAAGGCTAGTGAACAAAAGCACATTAGGATGTGAGGCTGTCCAAGGAACAGGCAGTTAATATGGTAAAAGAAAGGTCATAAATTCCCAAATCGACAATCAAGAGTGTCAGACAAACATTTCCCGAGGATAAGCTACTTGTCTTCTGAAGCATTTATTTTTGACATGATAAAATTTTCTTGTGTATATTTCATACAAAATACCAAAATAGAAAATAACTGCATTCCTCACATCACTACACCAAAATGTCAAAGATTCACTTCTCAGCATGAAAATGCACGGCAACATAAATATGAAAAGAACTCTACATTTTAAACGTTGCATTCACACTTCAGTGCGGAGTCAACTGGAGACCACTGTATTGTGAACAGGTGTAGCGCTATCAAATGACACATGTAAGGGGACCTAATGGAATGGCATAAAAGGAAAAAAGGCTGAGACATCAGCCATTCTTTCAGATACAAAGGGTCCCTTCTGGCTGTCACTACTCATAGTAATGAACCTTTTAATTGTTCTCAATTTTTGTAAGACTTTTCTTCTTATGCAATTAGTGTGGAACTGTATCAATGCACTGGTCATTTATTTGTTCCATATTTCTTCAGTACAGAAATTCTCTGTAGATAAATTTCATAGAGAAACATGTCATTCTATTAGCATATACTTAAATAATGGAAAACATAGCCTTTAGGTATAAGTGCTGAAGGAAAAGCACAATGGTGAATTTCAAATAGTTATTTCATAACATCATCAATATTTCAGACCTAATGCTTGACTAAATTTTCCACTTATTATTGACCAAGGGATTTTGGGACATTTGTATGTTGAGACTAATAGAAACATATTGGTATTTTTTATATATATATATATAGTTTTTTTCTTTTGAGACAGAGTCTCACTATGCCACACTTGATAGAGTGCCGTTGCATCACAGCTCACAGCAATCTCAAACTCCTAGGCTTAAGCGATTCTCTTGCCTCAGCCACCCAAGTGCTGGGACTATAGGTGCCCACCACAACGCCCAGATATTTTGGGGTTGCAGTTGTCATTTTTGTTTAGCAGGCCTGGGCAGGGCTCGAACCAGCCAGCTTCCATATATGTGGCTGATGCCCTACTCACTGAGCTATGGGTACCAAGCCTGGTATATTTTATATTAGTAGACTATATCACAGACACCTGCCCTACTTCTTTACCTTAAATTCTGAATGCAAAAGTAATGCTGAAATGAAAATTCAAGTCAGGCATAGCACTTCTAAAAATTGAGGAAAATATCATACCTTTTTTCCTTTCTATACTTGATGTACACAATGATTGTCATGTTTAAATAAAGATAATATAAATAGCATTGACAACAATGGCACTCGGGAGTTTCTGAAAGGAAGGAGGTTCAACATGAACATTTAGAGTTAACAAGTACAAATTTATTTTCCTTTCCATAATTTTTCATGTAACTGCAAAGGGTAACAGAGATGTTCTTCAATTTTATAGCAATTACATAGTAAGATAATAAATGTATGTGACTCTAATAAGGTTTGTTTGTTTGTTTTGCAGCTTTTGGCCAGCACCAGGTTTGAACCTGCCTCCTCCAGCATATGGGCCGTGCCCTAGTCCTTAAGCCACAGGTGCCGCCCTCTAATAAGGTTTTTGTAGGCAAAGAGACATCAATGAGGACTTCATTCTGTAAATGCAACGGGAAAGGAAAGCCCCAAACAAATATTACTCAGTGTGAGATCACTTAAAGAGATGCTAAAAGTTTTTGTTTTTATACAATTCTATTTACATGTTCATATTCAAAGAGTATGAACTTCAGAGGAGAAAAACAGGGCAAGAAACACGAGGATGAAAAATGACTAACAATTTAACATCATCTGTATGTCGTAACCGTCCATAGTACATCATCATAGGGGAAAATGTATCCAAAATGCATGAGGCAAAGACCGTGTTAAATCAACTTTTTCTTCTTTCTGGTCTCTTAGTAAACAATAAGTAGAAGGGGAAAAAATGGTTAGGAAATTCGCCCTCCATAAGATAAATGCAGAAGAAATATGGAAAAACGCTATGATCAATTGCCTTAGGAGCTACACGTTGTACGGGAGACTTTCAGAGCTAGGACGGAACATCTTTAAAAATTCAACCAAAAGAGAAAAGCTTTTAGTAAATTTTGAAAAATAAAGAGAAAGAAAAGGAGCAAATTCAGAATTCACTAAAACAATGATCAATTTAGTTCATTGTTTTGCGTGCAAAGAAAGTTGGGTTATCTAGACAGATTCCGAACTTCCGCAGCAGAACTGGAAAACACAGTGATCCTTAGAGATGTCCACGGGGACGATGGTGTGGTGAGAGGACGGGAGGAGAAAGGACTCGCCTGCCAGAGTTTATTCACCATGAGGATGAAGCCTCAAAACCAGTGATAAAATCAAAATTGAGTCATTTGGTCAATTGTTTCTTATCTTTCCTTCTAACAAATGCAACTTCCATCATAAAAATGTCTAAAGGCAGTTCCTTCTTCTGGATAGTGTCAGGAAATGAAAAAATATACTACATATAAAAATATTTAAAAGTTAGCTTCTTACCTATTCCAATGAAAGCAGCTTGGTAGCCTTCGGCTTTCAAAGTGCTGAGTGTTATTTCATTCACTGAAAGGCTTTTACCGCAAATGATCTACAAGAAACAACATTTGGAATCATGACATTTTTGCCATTTGATTAATGAAAACCCTAATATTAAACATCAAAACAATGGTAAGTCAGTAAAAAAATTTATCTATCTATAAAAGTCCCCATATAATCTGTGGAAATATTTTTGTCTATTAGTACATAGGCTTACATATACCTAATAGTATATAAACAGAATACGGACTTATTTTATCAAGGGCTGAAAGGAGAAGAATTAGTGTAATTAAATCAAGTCAGTAAACTTTCATAGCTTGTTAGTATGTCCAAAGCTATACATAGGATACTTTAAATAACAAAATGATAAATGAGACACAGTTCCTGAATCCATGTATCATCCTTAGGGGCAGAATATATTCACAAATACATATAATATAAAACAGAGTGGGACCACCCTGTGTGTATGGATGTTCTGAGTAAAAAGAGGTTCATTCTCGCTACGGTCATTATGATGTGAATGGTGTGAATGCAGAGAGGAAGCAGGATTTTAATAGGGCCTTTGGGAAAAACAGATAAGATTTTGACCAGGGCCATTGTTGAGGGAAGATTAGCAAAGTCAGAAGGCAGAGTGTAGTCACAATATTTTATTCAGTTCCCAACTGCAAGTCAGTTTTCAGAGCTGGAACACGCTGACCTCGTGGCTGTGTACCCAGAAGAAAGGAGCCTGCAACATTCTACCCACCATGTAGTAACTCCCCACTCTCTACCCCAAAAGGAACTCTGGCCATTCACCCAGTGAACTGTGCACTGGGTAAGGGGAATTATCAGCCCTGCCAGGGATGTCTGAGCATAGGTAATTCATCAACATTGAGAAACAAGAGTGAGGACGTAAGAGCAAGGTAAAAAATGACAAGGGTTTGGTTTATCATGGGCCCACTGAGACCATGACCATTATTCCAGCAGGCTCCAAGTGTGTAACTTAACATTTTTACACTTGTGAGCTGAAGTAATTTCCACATCGGGTGTCTGTCTGGGAAGTGCTTATAATAGCTATCATAGTTGGGAAAGTCACATGAAAACATCTGAAAATCCAGCCAAGAGAGTAAATCAAGCAAATATCATATCCCGAGTGCTGGTGGGATGCGGAGAAATGTCATGTCTTCATTTAATTCACCCAATGATTTCTCGAGGATGAATGTAAACTACCGCAGACTTAAATAAAGAGTAGCCCTGATTGCATTTTCTGTGACAGATGTGGTATTATTGCCAGAGCAAATTGATAAGGCCATGGGCACACGGCATGTGGCCCTGGATTTAGCAAATGCCTACTTTCCCCATTCCAGTTAGAAAAAGAGATCAGAAACAGTTCAGATCCACAGAGTGCAGATAAGAATGCTCATTTACAGCTCTGCCTCGGGGATATGCCAACATCCTTCAGTAATAATATATGCAATCTGAAGAGATCTGGACATCCCACAGAACGTCACAGTGATTCATTACACTAGGACAACACTCGGATCAGACAGCAGGAGCAAGAGGGGGTGAGTGCTGGAGACTTTGTTAAGACACCTGCACTCCAGAGGGTGAAAGATGAACTGACGACTAGACACGAGTGAAATTTAGAGAATCAGTTGTCAGGGATTATATCCTCTTTAAAGAAAAAGACAAATAACTCATCTCATAATCCCTTCCAGAAAGGGAAAGCGCATGCCGAATAGGTTTCTTTGTGTTCTGAAGGCAACTTGTTCCTAAAAACAAAAGTCGCTAAGCTGAGTCATAGAAGAAAAACAACCTACCCTCATGAAACGCATAGAGTATTGAACCACATAGAGGACTTAACTAAGTCCGGGACTGTCTTCTAAGGACTGCATATACGGACTCGTGTTATGCTCACAACAGCCCCCAGAAGTGTTAACAATATCCTCATTTTACAGACGATACCAAAGGACAAGAGAGCTTCGATAACTTTTACTAAGATCACATAATGGTTTAATTTCAAAGCCAGCATGTATAACAGCTATGCTCTTCTGTCTTTTGACGTGACAGGAGAATGAAGGGCAGGGATGGCACCATCTTCAAAGGCAAAGAACAGCATGGCGCATGGGGAGACCTACAGACAAAGTGTGTTTCTGGAGGATAAAGTGCAACAAAAAAGGGAATGAGAAAGAGGGAGAGAGGATGACTGAGACAGGATCATAGAGGGCGTTTTGTTTCTTGTGTTCCTAAAATACTAATTCTATTCTTAAAGTGGCAGATATGGTGGCTCTTTGAAAGTTTGTAATAAAGGGACATAGTAGATAAATAACTAATGTTCTGAACTCTGGAACACATCAAATACCTTAAACTGGATCACTCATTGAACATATGTTAGTAAAATATTTCATGGTAAGTATCTAATAATGGTTATTACTATTAGAATTAGAATCTATTAAAAGTATCTGATATAGGGGCTTTAGAATTTTAATTTATTATAACTTCTAAAGAGCGGATCTTCTATTTAAGAAGCAAAATGAAGAATTTCATTACTTATTGTAGGAACTAAATAAGCTTCACACCATTATTCACGACATCAAAGATTCAACACAAAGGAAAATAACAGGTCTAAACCCTATAATAAAATTTTAGCAAATTGAATAAGAATGGGACTGCCAAAGTTCGGCAGTGGAATGTCTGGCCAAACGGTTAATTAGTGGATATGATCCACAAAATTCTTCATCTTAGGATTAGTTTATTCACTGCCTCAGCAAGAAGATTCAAGAAAGACTTCCCATGTTTTCTTGCTTTCTTATGTATGGGGAGGGGGGACAACAGACACGAGCAGAAATTTAGTTTAATGGTGACTTTCTGTGATTTATCCACAGGGAATGAAGACATCCCAATTCTTCCTGCATAATAAGTGAACATGCTTTTCAGCTTCTAGCATATAAGAGAGATGCACAGACATAGTGTATTTCTACCGGCTAATTCGATCTTAGTAGGCACTAATATTCAGTTGGGGGAGGAATCAAGCTGTACTTTACTTTTGTATTTGGAAATCTGGAGAGACAAGTATCTTGGGTTTTGGTGCTAATATCCTGGACCGAGACCAACAAGACATTACTTTACCAAGGACAGACATTGTGAGAAAGATCGAGGCTGACCGTCCTGGGGCAGCAGTGGACATGTGTCCAGAGCTGTTATTAACAATACTCAAAGGCGGGACAGGCCCCAGGACTCCTCCTCGTGTATGACGGGGTATCTATTCAAACGTTGAACATTTCCCGTGCAGTACATTATAGACTCTCAGTCAGAAAGAATGGAGAGGAAGATTCTTTGACCAAAAAGGAGTCTAACTTGGCTGATGGGAGACTTTGGGGAATTCAGCTGAGATGTGTAAAACTTAACTAAAACTAGAATTATAAGACAATGACAAACATGTAGCTGATCCGGGTTGGAATTTGAACATTATTTGATAAACAGATACGATGCTTGAGAAAAGACACGGGCGGAATTTTGTGTTTTTCTTCCTCTATTCTCTGTACTTCTGTGTATGTAATATTTTCCACCTTGATTTTCTCAGATGCAAATTGCAGAATAGATTCTGCCTTCCTCTAATGGCTTTTGAGACATGTAATGAGATGCTTCCTATCTAACTTCAGAATAAAAATTCACTCCACTTCAAGTTCAGTGTAATAGTTAATATTTTAGTCCACTAGAAGTCCTGACTATCACGTTTTATACCCTAAGCCAAAGTTCCATGTGTGTGGAATACACACTTCGGAATTTGGTGGAAACTTTTTTTATAATCTATAATATATATTAATATTTGCTATGATATTTACTATGCAGAGTAGAGGTTGTCAGCTTGTTTGGAGTGGAACTCTTTCTTCAAATAAAATACTTTCTTCAATAATAATACAGATAACAATGTTGTGATATTATAATCTTCTAATAGAAAATTTGATTAAATGTATCAAATATTTCTAGAAACTCTAAGAGAGAAAACAATTATAAATTTTTTTCAAATTGTTTTCAAAACAATTATAAATTATTTAGACAAAAATTATTTTGTTAGTTATTACTGCAAAATGTTTCTCTACTTCTAGTAAAGCTATAACATGATTTTGTATTCATGTTCCATCACTATCCTTTAACAGTAAAAATTATTGCTGCAAACAACCAGAGTGGAAACCAAGATGCTAGAAAAGGCCATCAAAAAAGAGATCTCTGCTGGACATTTTGTCTCAAATTAGAAAGCATTAGAAATTTATAGAAATTACAAATTTAATCAAAATAGAAATTTAGCAAAATATTCTGGGAAATAACAAGCAGATATAATCCAAGATATTTATGCATATTTTATGCTTTTAACTTTGGAAAATTAGAAGTAATATAAAAACTATGAAACAGGGTGGTGCCTGTGGCTCAAAGGACTAGGGCGCCGGCCCCATATGCCAGAGGTGGTGGGTTCAAACCCAGCCTCGACCAAAAACTGAAAAAATAAACAAACAAGAAAAACTATGAAACAAAAGTATTCATTTCTATCTAAATTCTGAACTGCATAACAAAGAAAAAGCATTTAATCTATGATTAGTCACATCAAAACACATATCACAGGAAAAAGTTTATTAAGGTAAATATTGGGTTAAAAATCATTTGTAAGGGTCTACACTGGAATTATTACTATATGATTAAGAGCACTTATGAAAATATGACAGGAGGCTACTTCTAAAGAATAAGTGATTTTGTTACACTAAAAGTGATCCTATAATGTAAAACCATTGAAATTATACTTTAAAAACTAAAAACTACATATCCTGCTAAGTTAAAAAAAAAAGGAAAATTGAATTCTATCACAAGAAATGCAGAAGCAAATAAAAATATCTAACAAAACTGTTACCTAAAAGAAAAAAATATAAAATTGCTCAAGTAAAATAACAATAATAAAATGATGAAAATACATGGTGGTGACAAAAGTTGGTTCCAAGAGAAATAGTTAACTTTAAATATTTTAATTGGCTTGGTGCCCATAACTCAGTGGTTAGGGCACTGGCCACATACACTGAGGCAGTCCACTTTGACCCAGCCCAGGCCTGCTAAACAACATGACAACTGCAACAACAACAAAAAAAAATAACCAGGCATTGTGGCGGGTGCTTATAGTCTCAGCTACTTGGGAGGCTGAGGCAAGAGAATCACTTAAGCCCAAGAGTTTGAGGTTGCTGTGAGCTGTGATGCTACAGCACTCTACTGAGTTTAACACAGTGAGACTATCTCAAAAAATAAATATTTTAATGATCTAACCTATAAAAATGAACATTATGTAGGTATACAATTCAAGGGTTAAAAAGTTAACAAATAAAGATAGGAAGGGGAAGAATAAATATATAATTGGCAATTAAAGAATAAGAAAACATAAGACATTGAGAACTTTTCTTTTAAAGAGTATGTTGTCTAGAGAAACCACTCCTAAGTCTTCTAAAGAAAAAATAGTTGAGAAAACACAAAGTGTGTTCAGAGATGAGAAAGCAAATATAATCACAGCACCAATGAGACATTTTTATTACACGGTGGTTTACATTATGTCTGATAAATTCTAAAATCTCAATAGACCAGAACATTTGTCTAGGAAAATATATATTCAAAAAATCGATGTGAGAATCAAGTAGGTGTAAAAAATTAATAACTATGGAAGATTGGAAAATAAACAGTCAAAGTTCTACCTCTTATAAAAGGCATTTAAGGTCAAATGGGTAAAATATTCAAATTTAGTTAAAAATGTACACAAGAAAATATTCTTACCAATGACAAAGTAATAAAATGCTTGAAAGTTTATAATTTCATAAGGCTAACATAACTCTCTCATAAAAATTCAGAGACAACCAACAAAAATGAAGCAAAATGAACCAAAAGTAGCATTGTAGATTTAAAACTCTGCAAGCATAACAACACTTGAGTATTCCCCATCTCATCTCCAGTTTTAATATTCATTGATACATATGTGAATACAAAGGAAAATGTAAATAAAACAAAACAAACCATATGTTACAGAAATTCAAAGATTAACATAATTCAACATACAAACTGAACGTGTGTTTTAAAAAGCAAGTAAAATTTAACAGCTATCCTTTGTTAACTTTTTGAATAAAATTTTGGTAATCTAAGTCAGGAAAATTACTCAGTATGTTTTAAAATATTATATTAGAGACAAGAGAAAAATTCTATACATTAGCACTCTTTTTAACATAATAGCCACTAAAATAGCAGATCAAAAAAATGGCATGAATAAATAACATAAAATTCTCTTTATTCTCTTGTGGCATAATATTTGTTTTTTTTTTTTTTTTTTTTAGACAGAGCCACAAGCTGTCCCCCAGGGTAGAGTACCATGGCATCACATCTCACAGCAACATCCAACACCAGGGCTCAAGCAAATAACCTGCCCTCATAGTTGTTTTGCAGGCCCCGACTGGATTCAAACCCGCCACCTTAGGTGTACGTGCCTGGCGCCTTAGCCGATTGAGCCACAGGCGCTGAGCCAGATTGTTTTTTTACCATCCCCCTGCAACTTAAAGA
>CAUYQV010144058.1:0-44945 GCA_963574575.1 Galagoides demidoff
AAAAATAAATTCTAATTTATAAAAGTTAGGGAAAGACGGGGCAGTGCCTGTGGCTCACTGAGTAGGGCACTGGCCCCATATACCGAGGGTGGCAGATTCAAACCTGGCCCCTGCCAAACTGCAACAAAAATTAGCTGGGCATTGTGGTGGGTGCCTGTAGTCCCAGCTACTCGGGAGGCTGAGGCAAGAGAATCACGTAAGCCCAGGAGTTGGAGGTTGCTGTGAGCTGTGATGCCGTAACACTCTACCGAGGGCAATAAAGTAAGACTCTGTCTCTCAAAAAAAAGAAGTTAGGGAAAGACTTAAAGACAAATAAAGGGTTTGAAGCAGGAGAAGAATCTAGGTCCTCTGTCCAACCCTCTTGAGTGGCGGTGGACATCTCTGCCCTGATTTAAAAATTTTTGAGAGTATAATCTCTTTGAAATTGCAAAGAAAAATTTAAATTAGAATTTATTTTTGAAATTAGAAGATGTGCATTTGCAAGTTGTTTCATCACAAGGACTCTTCTGTTAGGCTGAACTTTGGATGTCAACTTGCCCTGAGTAAATGATGGTGTAGATCAACGTGAAAAGTCATATGCGTTATTTTTTGGCCTGATCTTTCGTGGGAGACACCAGGACTTATCAAATATCTCAAGAGTGGAAAATTCAGTTTGAAAACGGATTCTTAGGAAATTATCATTTTTCATGAAATCCTCTGTAATTTTGACTTTATAAGTCTGACTAAGCAGGTATTCTAAATTTATCAACTTTGTGAGGGAAGACTCATCCGTTAGGGGGAAGAATGGCCTTCCTACCCGCTTCTTCTCCAGTTTGTATAATAGCTGTGGCAACGAACCTGCCACTGGACAGCCCCCGTTCCACGAGTGGGCTTTATTTTTCAATCAGGGAGGTTGTGATCCTTGACAGGTGGACGCAGGCAGCTTAGTGTGTCATGCACACACCTGAACAAAGGAAGCTTGGATGTACCCACCAAAGGGAGAGAAAGACTTCTATCAGGGTCTCGCTAGGGATTGATATTCCGAGAGCGTGTACGGTGTTGTGGAAATGGTTTTCGTCTCTGATTCTGCATAGGGAAAAAGAAATTGCATACATTGTGAATGTGAAAACTGTGAGGGCTGAAATGCATTTCGCTTTCCTCCATTCCACGCAGTACTGCAAGGAACAAATAAAACTTGATTGAATTGATTGATTAAGATTCACAGGCAGGCTGTGGAAGATTTGATTTACAGACAGCCACTAAATTTCATCTTCTTTAAGCAAAGAGCCATGGACAAGAATGCTGAACTTGAACAGCTCTGGATTGAGGAGGCTTTCGGGTGCAGAGGGGTAGAGACGTGCAGCGTGGTCAGTGAGGCCCCTTGCCGAGTGGGATTAGGAACCAATAGGGTGGAAGATCTATGGTGAAACTTTGTGTCTAGTTTAGCTTTGTGTCTAGTTTTATCTATGGTGAAACTTTGTGTCTAGTGAAACGCTAGTCTAGTGTACAGTTAATTAGCAATTAAGTCCTTTCCAGGATCCCATCTGGTGTGACTAAAGCGCAGTGTTTCCCAGAGTGTAATACACAGCACCAGGGTATGAGAAGGACTTTGGAGCACATGAATAGACATTAAATAACTTTAATCACTTGGTGAGGAAACTACTCCTGTTTCATTTTTTTTTAAAATTACTTTGATTACTTTGAGTAGGAAGCCTTAGGTGAGTCTGGTCTGAAGCCTTTATCTTTAACCTTTTCATAAAGAGAGGGGAGGCTTTGGCCCAGACCCTTCAGCAGGTCAGTATCGAGTTAGATTTAATACCATGATGTATTTTCATTGCATTTGCTTATTTTAAATAATCCTTTTTACTTTACACTGATATGTATATATATTTGTGTGTGTATTCATGTACAGTGTGTGCCAAAAAATGTATACACATTGTAAGAAAGAAAATATGTGTATTACAATTGTAATATTCAAGTCATGTTTGACTTCTGCAATTATATAAGATGAAAATGTTATTGATATACATTGAGCATTATAATTTTAGCACAGTTTTTTCTTTTCTTATATATATATATACACACTCACTGCCCCCGACACATGGGGATTTGGGGAGGAGAGAGAGAAAAAGAAAGATTACATACAACATATCTGTATAATTTAAAAATAATTACAAAGGAAATAACCGCTAGTGCATATCGAGTTTCTTTTTGGTGTGATGAAACTGTCCCACAAATGGTATAGCCATGATTGCACTACTGTAAATATACTAAACTCCATGGTCTTGTATTTTTTTTTCCTTGTATGTTTTAAATGAGTGAATTGTATATAGTATATGATACATCTCAATAAAGCTTCTTTAAAAAAAGAAAAATTACGAAGAAATCTCTAACCATCCAGCAAGTCAAGGAATTGGACATTACTTGTTTTCATAGTTGCTGGCTATTTATTTAAACTGATTCTGGCTTTGCATTTATTGTAGTCACATAAAATTCTCTTTCAAAGGAATCTCATTTAGCAAAACCAGGGAACCATATGAAGAAAAATATTATGATAGAATGCAGATAGCTGAAGTTTGAAGGTGGTGAGTCTGTTTGCTTCAGAATGTGCCATTTTTAATCATTTATTCCTTTATTATTTTATTTAGGTTTTTTGAGAGCCTGTCATGCCCCAGCCATGTGCTAACTGCCTTCCTGGGGGGAGCTCACTGTGCAGTGGAGATGGTGGGCAGAACTAAGGGCCCTATCAGGTTGCAAATCCTGAGATACAGGCTCTGCTGTTTTGGGGAAGACTATTGCAGTGTTGTAGGAATATAGAAGCCAAACAGGAGAGGGAGTAAAATGAACAGGGAAGAAATGAATGTGGGGGAAACACTTACAGGGAGCACGTTATGAAGTCTGCTTTCCTCCTCTTTTCCTCCCTCCCTCCCTCTCTCCCAGCCTTCCTTTTAGTAGGATCCATCTGGCTTGAAAGGATTTAATCCTTAATAAGGTTATTTTGGGTTTCTTATCACTTCAAATAAATCTCACTACTTTAGCTAGGATTTTAAAAAGTTGTACAGACAAACAAAAAACCATGTAGAACAACCGTGATAACCAGAGTTGGTGAAACCTAAGGGTTCCTTGTTGGTAATGTTTTTGGATTTCAGCTTAAGCTTAGTTATTGAGCCTGGGAGAGCAGATGCTTTTATTCTGAGATGTGAAGCCCTGGAGTTGAGAAATACCTTCCTTCAATATTGAAGAAGCGAATGTTTTTCTAGGCTTAGTGCTTTATGTTTCTAGCTTTGCAGTGGTGTCTCTGTATTTCTGGTGAAATCAATTACATTCATTGACATTCCCACTGTAGTGAATGGCAGCTTCCCGTACATTTCCAAGAGAGTTGAAGTCAGAGGAAAGGCCAGGCAGCAAATAGTTGTGGTTTGCCTGGTTTGGTCTATTAACATGACAGGTGAATTTTAAAAATTTGAATTAAAAATGTGAACAATTGGTTAGGAGATTATGATGTATTGCAATGTACATATCTAAAACTTCATCGGTTCAGAGTCCAGATCTATTTTATTCGATTAATCAAGAAATATTTATTGAATATTTGTTGGGTATTGAGAGATAAAAAATGTCACAAAGCTAAACGTATCTCTTTGCCTGGCTTCTCTTTTATCTTCCTACTTTTGTTGCCCTTTTTTTATTCCTGGAGGCCCACTCTTATTTGCAGAACTGTACCCAAGAGTTAAATTTAAAATTCCTAGTCTTTTGCTACACATGTAATTTCTACTTTTCCTGTCCTTTCATTCTAGGTCGGTCTCTCCCTTAAATGTGGGAGAGACATCTGGAGCTTCCCGACTGGTCTCTGTGCTATTGGGCTTGGGATTTGGTTGTTGATAGGCCAGGGCAGCTCCCTGAGGGCTGGGATTGGGGTGTGGTAGAGTGCTAAAAAAAGTAAGTGATTTGGAAGAGTCTGGAGGCAGGAAAGAAGAGTGAGTCAGGTTTCTTGAAAGATCAGAGAAACTTTCCTCAATAACTTCTCAAATGAAGATATACTAATAGTCAACAAACTCACGAAAAGAAATGTTCAATGTTGCTAATCACTAGAGAAATGCACATCAAAACCACCTTGAGATATCCCCTAATTCCAAGGAGAGTGGCTAATATTTAAAAAGTCCCCAAACAACAGGTGCTGATGTGCATGCGAAGAGGAAGGAACACTTATAAACTGTCTGTGGGACTGTAAGCTAGTACAGTCTTCATGGAAAATTGTATGGAGATACCTCAACCTCAAAGAACTTAAAGTCGACCTATCGTTTGCCCCAGCAATCTCCCATTGCAGGCTATCTATTCGAAGGAAAAAAGGTCACTTTATTAAAAGGACACCTGCCCTCAAATGTTTGCAGCAGCACAATTCAGTTGCAAAGATGTGGAAACCACCCAAGTGCCCATTAATACATGAATGGATTAATAAAATGTGGCATATGCATTCCGTAGAGTACCAGTCAGCCATAAAAAGGTGGCCATCTAGCATCTTCTGTGACAACCCAGATGGAACTGGAAACCATTCTTCCAGTGAGACATTACAAGAGTAGAGAAACAAACACCTGTACCCAATACCACATTGGGACTAATCCATCAATACTTCAGTGCACCTGTGGATACAAATCTCAACGAAAATCTAGCTGGTGGGGAGGAAGAGGGATGGATGAATTCCCGCCCATTAGATAGAGTGCATGCTGTATGTGAAATGCACGCTTACACATTTGACTCAATCTGTACCAAAAGTATGTAAACAAAATGTGTATCCCCTCATGTTCTGAAATTTAAAAAAAGAAGAGCAAGCCAAAATAGATATGCTGAATAGCAGGCAAAGGATCGTGGTTACCGACAACTGGCCATGGTCAGAGAAGCAGCTGGTGTCACGGGGTCCTGCCGCAGACACCTTGGATCTGGAATCCAGCACTAGGACTTAAGTTCCACAAGGACTGACGAGGGCAAACCTGGCCTACGTATCCTTCCCAGACTTGGGGGATCTCTCCCTGTCTGCCCAGGCAGTCACACACTCACCTCTCCCCCTACTTTGTTCTCCCTCTTAATGCCGTTGTTTATGATTTCTTAAAATTCTGTACATCTTTCAAGATCCAACTTAATATGAGCTTTTAAAAAGCTTTTTCTGATCACCTTGGCCAGAGGTATTTTTCTCTTTAAAATTTATTTTCTGATGAGGCAAGAAATGAGCATTTGTTCAGCATCCATGCATGCACAATATTTGGTTTGAGATTTCTTTTGTTTAATACTTATTAGAATCTTAAGTAAAAAAAATCTTAAGGTATGAAGACACTCTAGAGACTAATAACTCTTTCTGCTTTTTAAAGCAGTCATGTCCCACTCATTTGATTTCCGAAATAGCATAAAAGTATATGGAAGACTAGAGACATGGTGGCTGTGTGATTTTTTAGGAGATTTCATTGGTCAGATGATGCTCAACCTACTGGGGACTCAATATCCTGGTACAACTTGGCTGAGGAGAAGGAAGCATCATAGGCAGTTTATAGGTTACTGCATCGTGCCACCACTCCAGCGTCCCCCCAGGACCAACTCACTGTACCATACATACAACAAAAGGGTAAAGCAGGACACACCTGTAGATAGGATCACCTAGGAAGAGGACGGAGAAGAGAAGAGAGCGTACAACTAAATACTGCAGTGGCCTCGCATCTAGGGAGGATTCACTGTGATGCCGGTGCTGCTGGCCCCGCAGCCATGCTTTCAGAGACACCGGAAGAGAATGTCCTGAAGATGTCCTCACAATTATACTGCCTGATGCCAAATGCCAGCCCAACAGAGTGCCACCTGTGATCCAGCCAATATGGTAAGGTAAATAACAATTGAATTTATGTTACAGCCTTAAAAAATTGAATTGATATGGTTAACTGTAATCTTCTTGAGAGTAGTCCCCACTTCTGTTTCCTCGGTGAGTACTCTGGAGTAGAACCCAGACTCAGAAGAGCAAAGGAAAAGCCAAGACATGGGGATATCATTGGTATCCTTGCATATCTGGCCAGGCACATGAGAAAATGGCTGGATCCAGGCAAAAGAGGTTTGAATAGGAGTGACGTCAGAGCCTGGAGTTGTGGGAGGGCCGCCTTTCTCACAGGGAGTTCACACTCACCAAGCCCTTGGTCAGTCTCACCTGTGAGTGTGGGGCTCACGCCCACGTCTTTCCTGCACAGATGGATGAGCTCAGTGGTGCTGAAATGAGGGTTTTGACTACTGAGAAATATGGATAAGAACCAATGAAAGCACTTACTGCTCTAGTAGATGAAGCAAAAGAAAAAAAATTTTTTTTGAGACAAAACCTTAAGGTATTGCCCTAGGTAGAGTGCCATGGCATCACTGCTCACAGCAACCTCCAACTCTTAAGTGATTCTCTTGCCTCAGCCTCCCAAGTACCTGGGACTACAGGCACCCGCCACAACGCCCAGCTATTTTTTGGCTGTAGTTGTCATTGTTGTTTGGCAGGCCCGGGCTGGATTTGAATCTGCCAGCTCTGGTGTATGTGGCTGGTGCCTTAGCCGCTTGAGCTATAGGTGCCGAGCTTTTTTTAGTGAAAAAAAATTTAAACCAAAGATGATTACAGAAGGACAAACCAAGAAAATAACACATTGGGCATCAGAGTCTGTAATCACTCATCCCAGAAAGATGGGAGTTGTGGGCTGGAGGGTTAATCAACCGTGGTAAGCAGGTAGCACTCCTAGGTCTTCTCACCTGGAATAAAGGAAAACTTATCACCCTCATAATTCCTGGGCAGCTTCTCATTCCTCAAGGATTCCATAATTAGTTACTTAGGTGGCTAATTTTAGAGCCCAGCTCCTCTCTGTGTAATAGTTTTCATTATTTAAGAGTTTGCAACCTGTCCTTGACTCCCTTGCCTAGCAGAGGCACGTCCCACAGAATTGAGTCAGATCTGTGTTCTCCCTGCCATGATGTGAGGATTTGTATCTTGTTAAGTAAGGATGGGACGGAGTGGAGCAGGCAGCGTGGGACTGCGAGGGTGCTCAAGGTCTAGGGGACGTGGGGGAGAGGGGAGGACAGAGGGAGAAGGTCTAGGGGACGTGGGGGAGAGGGGAGGACAGAGGGAGAGAGATGTCTAAGGGGGAAGCTCAGAGCTTTGAAATGCAAGACTTTGGACTTGGATTTAGTAAATTTTACAAAATGTGGTATTTTGTTTTATAAATAAAACCCGGTAGAAGTAAAACCCGGTAGAAGTAAGGGGTTATGCTTAGCAGAATGAATAGCAGCATAGGATTGGACAGTGAGTCACTGAATTATCAGGGAGTGCAGACGCTTGGTGCAATCTGTTTTTGCTTTATTCTATCACAAAAATTAAACGAGGGGTTGCTCTCCCCACTCCATCACCGATATCAGCATCTATCTCGTAAACGCAGAGTTGGCACACCGATTTCCATTGATATTCTCTTCCCCTGCAGGAACTCATGCTCTCTGCTTCTGATTTTCCAAGGGCACTCGTTTAGTGGTTTTGAATTTCAATTATCAAAACCCTAAGTTCAAAAGGCAGAATCAATGTCACCGCATAATAGTTCACCAACGCGATCCATTTATTCGCAATGCTTAAAAAAGTTCCCCCGAGAACTTAGAACAGTTTGAGTTTCTGTAAGTGATTGCCTGGCATATCTGATACCTTAGCAGAGCTTTTCATCTTAGCTAATCTCTTCCTGAGATTACTTTACAGTCCATTTACTTGGGCAAGGGCTTCAATGTCCTGGGTCTCTAACTAAGAGACTTATGTGTTGAGGGTGAATGTGAATATTGAAGCAGAAGGCTAAAATGTGAGTTTATTATTCTTGATGTTGTTGTTTTCTATCGTAATTCCTCAGGCGATATATTTAGGATCAAAGAACAGAGTGCCTTAATGGTCCCCTGGTTATTATATTCACCCCTCAGCAGTCTTGGAAGCACGGATAGTAATTCTTTGTACCCCATCCACTTTTAGTGGCTGTGCTTGGGGGTCCACTTAGACATCTGAGAACAATTGCTTTTAGCCAAGTGATAGGTGAGATGTTTCCACCTAAGACGTGCTATTTGTAAGAGAACTAATCACTCTTTATCAAACTTCATGCAAATAAAGCCAAATTAGATTTATTAAGGTGATGAAAGAGAATAGGGACTTTCTAATGGTTAGCAATGCCGTGCATTATCTAAATGCAAGGCAGATGTAATGATGCATTAGAAACGCCGAGAAAATTTAATCAGGGGAGAAAAAAATATAACGAAATGGTTGTTTAAACACTGTAAAACTAATGTCAGAGTAATTACTTCCCATTGAGCAAGGCGTGGAGCACATTACCCAGACTCTGTTTGATTAGTCATCCTGCCTGCAACATCTGGCCCTTTGATCCATTTTGATTTTAATATAATTTCTAAACTTTCGAATTTGAGTTTTAGAATGAATGAACAAATAAAGCAACTTGTGTAGATGACCCAGTCCTCACTGGCTCATTTCCCATGCTAACACTTACTTCTCTGTCGTGCAAGAGACCCCGAGAAGCCAGGATGCTGGGCTTTCTTGTTTTTACGAGTGGGCAGCAAATACTTGAAATCTTCTGGTTTTCTTTGGGAGGTCTTTCTTTTGATATACAGGTGCTAATGGGAGTGGTTTTTAGAATAATTATCTTCTTACAGATAGGAACGGAGTGGAAGAATGAGTCATAAAACCTAATATTTCTGTTTTCTATGTAAATCATGTTTTTGGTAGCAAATATAGTATAATGGAACTGATCTGGGTTTGTTTGCCAGCATACAACAGAAGGCCAAACGTTGAAGTGTGGGGTTTTTGCAGGGAGAAATGTTTATTGTCAGGAGACAATATTGGAGACAGGAGTCAAGTTCAAATCTTCTTCCTGAGCAGGGGGAGGAGTCAGGGTTGGATTTTATAAACATAGGATAATGAGGTGTGATCTGATTGGACCTTGTAATGAGATGAAGCTGGGACTCATGCTCTGAGTCCATCTTGCCAGGGAGTGTCTACCTGTCTACTTCTTAATTCAGCTCCAGTTCCTTAGTTTAAGCTCTTAGGTTTCGCCTGTGGTCCCACATTTTGTTCACTTAGGCATGCTCAGGTTACGTGGCCTTCAATCTCAGGGGTCCATAACAATGAGAAAACAGCTTATCATTTTGTTACATGAAAGTTGAATGGGATTGGTCTGATGAGGTTATGCAGATAAGAAAAATAAGAAAATATACATCACTCATAGTCTAATTTCTCAGAAGTAAATGTTATTACTATTTGGGGGAATTTCTTACTAATAAGTGGTGGTCAATCCACTCTACTCATTGTGATTAAGGGTAAGGGATCTGGAGTCATATTGCCTGGGTCCAAACCCTAACTTCACCTTGGGCAAGTATCTTATTTTCTTGCTGCTTCGTTTCCCCCACCTACAAAATGAAAATAATAATAGTAACTACATCATGGATTATTGTAAGAATTAAATGAGATAATATACATCTGAGGCCATTCTTAGAACAATGTCTAAAACGTAAGTATTTGTAAATTTTTGGCTACTACTACAGCTATTACCATGATTGTTCTAGAACCTGTATAAGTTGACCACACAAGGGACTCTAACAAACTGGTTAACACCCAGAGGTGGTCAATATAAGGAACTAGGCCTATTATACTGACACATACATGTGATTCATGTCCAGTCTATGAAAATTAGGACACTTTAAGGAGGTGGACAATGTAGAAAAGTGATTAACTTTGGAAGTTCTATATATTTTTTGACAGTAGATGTTCTTTTACAATATTTTCTCTAATAGATACATTGGACTATCAATGCCTTTGTAAGGACACACCGTAGTTTATTTACCCCCTGATTCGTGAGTTTTGTTGCTTACAATCATTTGAATTGACAAATAATATTTCCTTATAATTCATTTTTACGATAAAATTGATCATCAAAATGTAGGAACACGTAAACATTTTTGATAAGTATAGTGAAATTGCCCTCTATAAAGGAGTGAGCATGTCTCTTGCTCTTCTCCCTCCACTTGGATATTAGTAGCTTATTTAACTCAACGATTTCATGATTAAAAAGTGGTACATCATGTTTACTTTAATTTGCATTAATTTGTTTCCTTTGTATCCTTGAATTTTTCTCCATCAATTTTGTATTCAAATCTCTTCATATATCTTTCGAAGAATTTTTCTCTTACTTTTTGAATTGTTGACATTTTTTAGAGCTTAGGGAGTCTAACTTTTTGCCATATATATTGCAAATATTTATTTCAGTTTATAGTTTGCTCTTAATCTTGTTTTATGGTTTTTATTTTGGTTAGGTAGAGGTTTTAAAAGTTTTATGTTGTCACATTACTCATTATTTTTGTTTATGATTTCTAGCTTTGGAGTCAAGTTTAAAGAGCTTAGAAAATCTTTACATGTGTTTTCTAGCAACATTTTTAGGGTTTTGTTTTTGGCATTTTAATCTTTTAAGTCACTGTGACATTTTTTTGTGGGTACAGTGCGGTAAGGACACAAATCTCTCCTTGTTCTCAGTTCCTTCCTGTGTGTCTTTTAATGTTTATTATGTGTTTGGTAACTTCATCAAGCCCCTCAAATGATTACCTTTGAACAATCTTTTTCAGATGACTCTATGGGGATGTCAGGTTAAAATCTTACAATATTTTTACATAAGTTGTTCAGACACATGATTGCTTATATGACAAATGCGGACAGCCTCTGCTACCTGTGAGAGTCATGTTCTTTGAAGTTCTATGGCAAGAGAATTTGTGGTTAAAAAAGAGAAGATGTTATAATAATGGCAGATTGATCAGATTCTAATTTATGATGGCTTTAATAATAGCTTTTGCATTTACCAAATGAAAACAAGTCATTTTCCATTAAAAATAATGACAAGACCAATGACATTTTGTGCCCACTTAATACCAGTGGGTGCAGTGCACATGATAGTTGTTCATATTCTTTTGACCTTGACAGGAACTCTTTTTCTTCCATTTTCACTAAGATTCACATATGTTTGTTTCCCTCTGTTTGCACAAAATCAATTGAAAGAGGAAAGACATACCTTCCTCCAGGGATAGATCCAGGTTTCTGGGACAGCCTGAAGCTTATACGATTGTATGTGTGGAATGTCCTCTAAAAATATAAACTTAAAAATGCATGTTAGATACCAGTAAAGTAGGAATGCTTTTTTAGAGAGAAGAAATCAAAATAAGTAATGTTTAGAAAACCTGGCCAATACTATAAATTTATAAATTTCTGAAAAATAACATAATGCCTTCATTAATAGACTGCGTGACACATTTTGGCTGAATACTTGTGCTTGCATTTTATATGACAATTTTATTATCTTGCTTTCTACAGAGGGAATAAGATATCCCAGTGCTTCCTCTAGCATGCTTTATTTAAGGAGAGGCTTGAGATGGGAAGGGGACTCATTATTGGGAAAGCTAGAGGTGGTACAACACGGATGTCGCCTATGGAGCCTGGCACTGGAAGTATGTGTGTGGAAGAAGAGATACAGTGCGGTGACTGTGAATCATATAAATATGTCCCAGTGATCCTAAACTCAACATGTCCCCTCTCAACTTTACAGATCCCCCAAATGCCTGCAGTAGCTCCAACACCATCCCACATAAGGAGAGTAATAGAGGCGAAGTCTACATGGAAAGAGCACCAGTTTTAATCAGCTGCTGTTAAAATATTTTACTTTTGCAAATTTAACAAAAACATGATCTTATAAATTCATTACCAAAGCTCTTTGCATAGTTTTGAAAGAATCCCATGCAAACAAAGGGTGCTGAAACATAAGCTTTATTAGTTCCCTGGTAAATCTTCCCCTGTGTATCAAACATTCCATCTAAACAACGAATGTCTTTATCCTTTAATGCGTTTGTCTCACTAAGGAATGACTTCCATTATAGTTCTTGACATGCAAAATAACTTGGATAATTAATGTAGCAAATAAGTTCCGTATAACTCCAAATGAGTAGCTAGTCTCTGATTTGCAGAATTTTTTAGTTTTAACTCATCCTAAAAATTCTGTGTGCAGAAATAGTAGAAGAATTTTTCTGAGTACTGTTGATTGCCTCCTTTAGCGTCCCCCAGCCATGTCTTAGAGCTTTCTTCCTTACACCTGGCCCCAATTTTCCATTTTTTAAAGTAAAAAAAGTATTGTCTGCATTTTGCTGTTTTGCCTTCCATCTCTTAAAAGTCAAATTTATTCAGATATAATTCATATATCATACACTTTATTCAATGAAAATAGACAATTCAATGGCTTTAGGGTATTCAGAATTGTGCATCCATTCACAAAAAATATTGGAACATTTGTAGAACTTCAGAAAGAAAACCAGAAACTCTTATCCATCATTCTCTGAGTCCCTCGTCCCCTGCCCCTAAGAAAACACTGATTTACTTTCTGTCTATGTAGCTTTCCATATTATGCACATTTCATATGATATGTGGTCGTTTGTGACTGGTTTCTTTCAGTTTGCACATTGTTTTCAAATTCATCCATGTGGTAGCACATATTAGCACTTCATTTATTTTTCATTGCTGCATACTACTCCATTATCTAGATATACCACATTTATTCATCCACTGATCAGTCAATGCACATTTGGATTATTTGTACTTTTTGACTGTTACTAGTAATGCTGATATGAACACTGTACATATGTTTTTGTGTAAATGTATGTATATAAATGTATATTCTTAAGAATATACCTAGGATTAGAATTTGTAAGTAACTCTGTGTTTAACACTTTGAGAAATAAGCAGACTGTTTTCCACAGTGGCTTAACCATTATACATTCCTATTCTGAGTGTGTGAGGATTCCTGTTTCCCCACATCATCATCACTTGTTGTTACCCGTTTAAAAACATGGTAGCCATCCTACTGAGTGTGAAGTGATACCTCACTGTGGTTTTGATTTGCATTTTCTGGTGACAACTTTACTTTCTTAAGCTTTCTCTGTTCCAAAAGTACCAGAAGAAAATCTGTGCTCTTCTGTCCTTGCCTTTTGCTTTATGTTCTTTCCTGTACCTCCTAATATCAGTCAGAGCAGGACACAGAATCTTTAGTCTTTCAATCAGGGATTCAGTATGAGGGTTTAGACACTTGACTGGAGCAGCAGAAGTTAGGGGGCTGCTTCTGGTCTACCATTTCAGTGGTTTAGACTGAAACTGGAACCCCAAGATCAAGAAACTGCTCTGGCTATGGTTTCTGCTGCGGCCACGTTCCTGGAACGCTAAGTCTGGCCATTGTTGTCCGTAGTAACAGCAGCAGGAAGGTGGCCCCCTCTTACTCCTAAAACTACTGCTAGTGCATTCTTTAGAATGACTCAATTTGCATCCAAGCCCCTGCAATACAGGAAAGAAGCAGCCACTTTTAGTTACCTTTTGACCTGGTTGAGAACTTTGATTTATGAATATTCACGGATTTTCCTCTCCCCTGTCCCCTGCATAGAAAGGATCTTTCCTTGTCAGTGGAAGCAGCAATGGGCCTGGTCTTTGAAAGTATAATGGACAGAGCTGCTGGTTAAAAGGAGCCAAGAATGGCTGAATGCACATCGGATTAACATTGGAAAGGAAATCCCAAACAATATGAGAGAAGACCCAGTTTGGGTTGAATCTTGGGGAATTACTTGGGAGAGGGGCTGAGAGAGAGGGCAGTAAGGTGAGGAAGAGTGAGATTGGGAGGCTGCAAAACTGCTGAGCCGTAATGAGGGCTGTTCATTACAGACAGACGGATGGAGAGAGCTGTGCACTGTTGCGCACCATACATAGTGATCCCTTTTGGCATTTTTTCCAGCAGCTTGGATTTATTATTCATTAATAAATTATCTTTCTCTCTTATGGGTTTCAGATTGAATTTTTTTCCCCTGAATGTGACATCACGGTTGGCCTGGTCAGGAAGGAAGCTGCTTTCATTCTGGATTCATTTCTTTTTCAAGTTATTATTAACAGGAATGACTCAACATTTATGAACTGATTTTTTTTCATAAATATAAATATATCAGAACTCTGAGTAAGACATATTCACAGTTTGCTGGATCTGTCTTCTCACACACCTACAACAGAGGCTTCCTGGGACCAACCCAGAATATGTCTGCGCATCTCGGTTGAGGTGGAGAAGGAGATGGAGTAAGGGGGGAAGAAGATATTCGATTGTCATTGGAAAAACATTTTCAAACCTAAGTAATGAGAACCTCTTTGTAAGTAAATCGTTCTGCAAATTGTGTTTAAAGTCTGGCTTGTTATATTTGAACTACGTTTAAAGGTATTCATTGTGAAAAGGTTTGAGACTTCTAAGAAGAGATGTGTGAGCAATAGTTTCTCTTAGTAGATTAAAAATACTTGAAGGGTCTTGAGTAGAGTTAATTAGTTATTTTTTAATGCAAGGCTTAGTTTAAAGGGTTCTCACTCTGCAGATAAGCTTCAGAAGAGGCACTGCCTGTTGGATGTTATCGAGTAGAACAAACGTCAACTTTGATTTTATTTAGGGGAAAAATTGATCATAAAAAGATCATAAGTTTTTTGCCCTAGTGTCTCCTTTAGTTTAGGGTATTGGTTCAGATTGAAGGAACATGAATTTCTAATCCCAAAGAGAGTTTAGAAACACATTGGAACTCAGAAAAGAGAAGGTTTAATTAGAAGAAGGCAGTGGTGGGAGGTTTCCCTCTCTCTAAGATGTGGGGATTGCACAAACGAACCATGCATTTTTTTTCAGCAGACTGAATATAAGAATCAAAGGCAGTTTAGAATTTTAAGGTTGGACATTAGCATTTATCTCGTCTAGTTCCCTCATTTTTCTGATGAGGAAGTTTGAAAGTCAGAAGAGTGATAAATTTCCTCAAGGTCATACCGCCTGAACTTGGCCTTTGGTGCACTGGTCCTGCAGAAGCCAGGATGGAATTCAGTGATGTCTCCTTCATGTGGATGCCAGGGCTGGTGATGTAGTTCAGAGCAGTAGAACCCTGTAGAGCAATGCACACGGTCTCAGACAGTGATTTTCAGCCTGGGTGCTGCAAAAATTTTTAAAGACCGTTAATTAAATTATTTTCAAAAGAAGTTCAAAGCATAGTAAGAATATATATTTTTTTACGCTTTTTTTTTGATCAACATAATTTCAGTGTCCCATGGAAGTTTAACTATAGGTTCAAGTGTGCTGGGAGGTAAAAATGATTGAAAGACACTGATTTAGAAGACTGCACTTTAAGAAAAGAGTGAAATATGTTTGCTCCCCGAGACTGAGAGCACAGGATGACAATGAACAGACCAGAATTAGAGCTGGGCCTCAGGATTATCTCTGTGCAACACACTGAAGTGTGTAAACCTCTGTTGATTTGTCTCTTATGGGGAGCAGCTTACAAACCTAATCAAAATTTTAAAAGCCAATGCTTGACTGAGTTGCCTATATAGCTTGGGTCTCAGGTCAGAAGATATCTGAGTTTTAAAATTGTGTTTCCCACATGGGTTTTTATTTTTTCCCTTAAATCTGAAGGTGATGGTTGCTTATGTACAAGATGGCTTTCTTTCCAAAGATGTCCTCACTGACAGGCCTACGACTGGAATCTGATGGCCGCTGGTGGAGAGCCATTCCTTTGATTTAAACTTTTCTTCCTTGGTTTTTGTTTTAAAATTCACATGCCCCTGGAAGGGTTAAAGAAAGGAGAAGTGGGCCTGAGAGAACAATTTTCACCTGCTTGACAGTGTGTCCTGCATCCTGATGTTTGGAATGATGGCCTTCAGGTTGTGCAAGATCCTGAATTGGTGGTGTTCTCTCTACTTCTCTCCTAAAGCAGTATCTAGTTCTTAGATTAGTGGGTTTGTGTGCGCCCTTTTTATTACCATGTCATAACATATGTTTCCCATGAATTCTTTTGCATATATCAAATGTTAATTATAGAAAATTAAAAGTGAGTTACTGGGTGCAACGGAGACTTGAGAATAGGGATCACTTAAGATTTACACATCAGTGTTTTCAACAAAGCAGTTAAAGTATTGTGACTAAAAAAGCACATCATACTAGACAGCCGGCATCTGCATAAGAAGCATCTTATCAATCTCTTGTTTTGGGAGCTAATGATTCTTATTAGGATGTAGCCTTGCTAGAATCTGCATTGTGTGACTTAGTTGCAAGAGTCCTGGGGATTCCTAGGCCTTCTGATATGTTCCATGACAAATTTTAGACTGGGTATGTAAGTGCTATTGGTTTCACACCCAGACATGAGGTTGCAGAAAATTTGAATCGTAAGAGCTCTAATTTAGAGGATTAGAACTAGTAATTAATTTTGGAAACACCTTGCATGCTATTCTGTAAGTGTGTAGTCCTGGGTCTTACTGTGCTAGGAAATGGGGACTTGGGAGAGGCCTTTCCAGCTCCGATTTGCTAACGCTGTGGATATGAAGTGCCAACCACGTCCAGCTACTTCAGGAGGAATGATGTCCAGTTCCACTTTTCTTTAATCTATTTTGAACAGATTGCTCAGGGTTTGAGTGTTGCCCATGCCATGGAAACTTTCCCTGGGACAATCGATGTCATCCCTGGATTTTTCTGCACCTGGTGCGTGCTCTCCTGGCCAGCAGCTGAGGTGAATCTGCTTATGTGGATTGCTTACGTAGCATAACATCATGAAACCGCCCACTACTATCACTCTTCTATGCGTGAAGCATTTTACAGCCTTTACAAATGAGTTCATATGCTTTATTTTATTGGCTCTTCCATCAGCCCTGGTACTTATGTGGTCAGTTTTTCTTAATCTCACTTTATGGATCATTAAATTGAGGTTCAGAGAGGTGAAATGACTTGGCCAAGATCACTTAGCTATGAAATGGCAGAGCTGGATCTAAATATAAATCTTCTGACTGTTAATACTCTCTTTCCTCCGCCAAATAACTATAAAAACATGTTTTTGAGCTGGCTGCTCTAACCATATGCTCCAGTAACTGCATTCTGCTTTCACCTTTTAAAGGGGATCAGGGAGACCGAAATGCCACATCAACCTAATACTTCTCTAGACTCGGATGCTTCATACACTTTTTTTGCATGAGTATAATAAGCGATAATTAAAATTTTTAGAATTTCAACAAGCTCCTAATGTGGACCCATTGAGAATTTTGTTTACGGGAGCGGTTAGCCTGCTTATCCTTTGTTTTATGGTATTATTCTGCAGGGACACCTGAAGTGGATTTGGCCTCCAGTGGACAAAACTGAAATTCTCCCAGCAAGAGGGAGACACGTATTGAAAGGCAAAATAGCCAATCAGGCTAAACCTCCTTCCTGGGTTTCTGATCACCCTGGAAGTGTGGGTTCTGTACTGGTAAGCTTCAGCAAGTAGGTGTCATCAGTAAGCCCTGGTGACTTGTGTCTCCTTTTCCCCTAATTTGTACCTGGCTTATCTCCGGCTCTAGGGACAGCAGATGCCAGGTGTTTGTATGTCCTAATGGACCCAAACTTCACTGCAGGATCCCCCCCTGCAGCTCTGCTTTGATTCGCAGCTGTAGCCAGTACTGTAGCACTTCTCAGATCCCCCATCTGTCCTCAGTGCTAAACTAGAGGCCCCCTTGTTCTTTGCGGCCATCTGCTAGACGGCGCTGGCACTGCCTTTTCCCCATGTAGACCACAGCTGCACTGAATTGTTGCTTCTTATGTTTCCCTGTGTCTGGTCACCAGCTTGTGGTCACCCATGACAGCTCCCCAAAGAGCAGCTGCTCAGGTCAGATGCTAGTAAGGTCAATGAAAATAATAATGAGAAAAACGAAACATTTAAAAGGATCATTGAACATCTCAAAATGAAACTGTTATCTGTCTAATCACAAATCCTTTCTTTATGGCTCTCATTGGGCTACAAATGATATATCCACAAAAATTAAAACCATCAGGCAAGCTGGGAGATTTGGATAGGTCCCATCCCTACTGTTCCCTATTTTTAAAGTTAAAGTCTGCACTCCGCTGCCTCCCAAACATCCACCCTGGGAGACTGATTTCTTTTGCTTATGATCTCATCTCTCTTGTCTTCCAGAAGGTACGAACAAGGTGGCTAAAGTCAAATACCAGCAGAGGACAGCAGGTTACAGGGGTGAGAGAGACCATGGGGAGGGGGGCGTGGTGAGCTCCAGAAGGCTGCCACCCAGAGCGGGCAGGGTCATCTCCATTCCAGCAGCCTGTGGGTCCTTTGTAACACAAGCCCTGTGATTCCACATCTTTTGCTTTCAACTCTGACAAGAAATCTGGGTTTTAAATGTTTGCGGCTAATCCAAATTAAATATTTTTTTTCTGTGCATACAAAACCAGAGCATGTTTGTGGCCCAAGGCTGCTGGCGGGCAACCTCTGGACTTTTCCTTTCTTTAAACTACAGTCTGAGCATGCAAATTTCCTTAATACTTTCCTATTTGCTATCCTTACATGGCTACACGACACTGAGCAACTTTTAAAGCACAAGAGATAACTCATGTACGACAGATAACCCTGGGTGGAGTTCTGGGCCTTTCCAGCTTGTGTGTTTCTCTTTCCTGCCTCTGAGTGTAGCTTAGTTTTATTCTGAAGCTCTTTCCTGTTTCACCTTGGTCTACCCAGGTCTCTCTCCCTCCTAAAAAGCCTGGGGGGTTGGGGACTACAGTTCTCATATATTCATAATTGTTATGTGTGATTAAGAGTTTACAGATAACAAAGTTTTCCTCTGACATCATAAGACAATCTCATAGTAACCTTACATGTAGATAGAAAAACATTAACCTCATCAAAATAATTTTATTAAATACTGAAAAGGCACGAGAACTACCGCAACATACATGAGAGATGTTAGAAGCAACTCCAGCACAAACACGTGAGTCCTACCCAGTTTAATTATTTGTATTTTTTCTAAATTCATTTATTTTAAATCGACAGATAAAAATTATGCGTATCTACCATGTACAACATGATGTTTTAAAGTATGTATACCTGGAGGAATGGTTGAATCTAGATAATTAAAATACGTATCACCTCACATAGTAATCCTTGTGAGGTAAGAACATTTAATATCCACTCTTAGCTTTTTTCAAGAATACAATGTATTATTATTAACTATAGTCAGCGTGCTGTACAATAGATATCTTGAAGTGAACTAGATTAACTATAATTTTGTATCGTTATCAACTTCTCAACCTCCCTTCCCATCCTGATTGCTCCAGCCTCTGGTACTCACCTTTCTGCTCCACTTCTCTGAGATGAACTTTTTAAAATTCTGAATGTCAGTAAGATCTTACAGCCTTGTCTTCTGTGTCTGGCTTATTTCATTTAACACAATATCCTTCGGGTTCATCCATGTTCCATAAAGGACAGGATTTCCATCTTTTTCATGGCTAAATAGTATTTCATTGTGTGCACATACAATGTTGTCTTAATCCACTCATCTGCCCATGGGCAGTTGTTTGATTCCATTTCTTGGCTGTCCATGCCACAATGTCCTTTACTGTTCTTGTCATCAAGATTTTTCTAGACTCATGGAATGAGTTAGGGATTTTTTTTCCTCTTTCTTCTAGCAGAGTTTACATAAAAATGTAATTTTAAAAAATAATTTACCCACAAACTTATCTATCTGGTGTTTCCTTAGAAGATTTTTTAAAAGTCAGATTATTTAGTGTTTATTATTACTTTTTAAATTTCAGAATATTATAGGAGTACACATGTTTTGGTTACATAGTTTGCTTTTGTGCATTTTAGGTCAAAGTTACAATTGTGCCTTTCACCCCAAATGTGTTCACTGTACCAGTTAGGTGTGAATGTATGCAGTCTCTCCTCACCCCTTCCACCTACTTGATTGCCACTGAGTCTTAAGTGTTGATTGACTAACTCCAGACAGAATGGCTCTTATCAAAAAATCCTAAAACAACAGATACTGGCTTGGATGCAGATAGAAAGGGACACTTTTTATATATGCTGTTGTTGGGACTGTGAACTAGTACAACCTCTCTGGAAAGTAGTATGGAGATACCTCAAAGAACTAAAAGTAGCAATTCACAATTGCAAAGATGTGGAAACAGTGCAAGTTCCCATCAATTCATGAGTGTTAATAAAATGTGGTATGTGTATACCATGGAGTCGTACTCAGCCACAAAAAATGGTGATTTAGTAACTTTCATTACAATCTGGATGGAACTGGAGACCGTTCTTCTAAGTGAAGTATTGTAAGAATGGAAAAACAAATACCACAGGCATACAATATTTAGTGTTTTTTGTAAAATTTCTTTGAAATTAATTTGGTTTCCAAAAAGGGAAACTAGTGATCCCTTTTAAATTGAACCCAACTACTGAAAATATATGAGATAAATTTCCTGAGTTGATTGACTAGAGCGAGGTTAACAGAAAACTATTCAATGTGGTTACCATAGATAATTATTGTTTGGGGAATCCAGGTGGGCATCCTCATTCTCTTCCTATCACCTACAGGATTTAGTGGTGCGTGTTCCAGAAAGCCTCCCCAGAGAGTGTTGTTGGAAGCAGACACTGACCCCATGTGCACTAACTCAACACTAGCCTCGGCATATGGAGACCTGGAGTCTCCTCATGGCTCTGCCATGTGCTAACTGTTGACGTCAGGCAAATGGTGAAACTCTTAACTGAGCTTCCCTATCTGTGATATGAGGCATTGGATTAAGTGTTCTCAGATGTTTTAAAGCTGATTTGATTTACTTAATGGTTCTAGGGCAATTCAATCAATTTTCCCCATATTTTGAGTTAGTTCAGTATATATTTTTCTAAGAATATGACAATTTTTTTTGTGTTTGTAAGTTTGTGAGCACAAACTTTTCTGATAGTATTATAGTTTATAATTTCTCCAGGAATTATATTTTCCTTTTCATTCAGTTTTCTATTATTTCTACCCTCTCTTTATTTTACTCAAAAAACCTCATTCGATGTTTATCCATTTTACCTTTTCTAAGAACCAGCTTTGGCTTACTTGATTTTATGTTTTCTATTTTTTAAATTTCTATTTGTTTATGTTTTGGGGTGTAGCTAGAGTTCTTTTTTACTAAATTCTCAAGTCTTAGTTAATTTTGAGCTTTCTTTTTCTATTTTTAAAAATTATTTATTTATTTAGAGACAGTCTTACTTGGTCATCCTGCATAGAGTGCTGTGTGTCATAGTGATCTCAGATTCTCTAGCATAAACGATTCTTTTGTCTCAGCCTCCCAAGTAGCTGGGACTACCAGCATCTACCACAACATGGCCAGTTTTTTTATTTTTAGTAGAGACTGGGTCTTGTTCTGGAATTCCTGAGTTCAATTCCTTCTGCCTTAGCCTTCTAAGGTGCTAGAATTACAGGTAAGAGCCATCACACCAGCTTTCTTCTTTTGAAATAAAAGTCCTTAGTAGTGCTTTTTTTATTTTAAAAGGCACTAAAGCTATATAGTACCTTTTAAGTACCATATAGCTATATCATATCTACTTTGTGTAATATTCTGATGTATAGAAATTTAAACATTTATGATTTATTTTGAACTTACATGTTATAAAGACAGTGTTTTTAAATTTTCAAATCTATACTTTTTTCCTGCTTATTACTCTGTTGTTGACTTTTCATATAATGGCATCATGATCAGAGAATATGGTTTGTTGAAAGCTTTGTAATAATAGATGTATTGATTTGATTTCTACTAATTTGTTTTGTGCTATATATTCCTTATGACTTTTCTGTATTACTTTTTTTCTTTTTCCTTCCTTTCTTTTTTTTGAAGGGGAGGCTTGGATCGTTCTTTTCCTTTCACTTTTCTTCTTTATATTCTATTTTGAAAATTATAAATTTCATTTTTTAGCAGTACTTTAATAGGCATGCTTATCACTCTAAAATGAATATCTAATCTCTTCTAGAACAATATGAACCTGAGGATATTTAAATTTTAGTTATACTCTATTGTTGGATTTTTTATTTTAAACTTTCAATGTAGACAATATTATTGTTTTTCACAGTTTATGCAGAATTTTCCCACATACATGCAATGTTATTATTGCACTATTGCATTTTCCATTTCAGCTCTTACTATTGGCATTGTTTTTTTCATTCAGCCTCAAGAACATCCTTTCACATTTTGGAGAGGGTCTATGTTGGCAAACTTACTTTTTGTTTGCCTGAAGCATCTTTATTTCATCTATGATTGTTTCAAAGAAGTTACACCAGGTGTATAATTTTAGTTTGCAGTTCTTTTCTCCTAGAATTATAAAGATATTATTTCCTTTTCTTCTGGATTCTACTATATACTATTAATATTGAGGACTGTGCTATCATTTTAATCTCTGAATTAAGATTTGTATTTTCTCTCTGGCTTGATTTAGTATATTTGTTCTCCTTGCTGTCCTTGAACTTCCCAATGATTTGTCTAGATGTTCATTTAAAACACTTTTATTCTGTTGGTCCTTCCATAGGCTTCCTGAAACCGAAATTTATTTTCTTACTTGAATTATGAGAGGTTCTGTCTTTGTATATATTTTCTCTCTCATTCTTTCTCTCTTTCCTGCTATTAATTAATTAATTTATTCATTCATTTATTAGACATAGTCTCACTCTGTTGCTCAGACTAGAGTGCTATGGCATCTGACTAGCTCACAACAACCTCAAACTCCTGGCTTCAAGTGATTTAGATATTATAGACATTTAACAGTATTAATTCTTCTGATTCCTCTCCTTTTGCTTCAGCCACCCAAGCAGCTGGGACTACAGGTGCCTGCCACAATGCCAGGCTATTTTTTCTATTTTTAGTAGAGACAGGGTCTTGTTCTCGCTCTGGCTGGTCTTGAAGTCCTGAGCTCAAAGGATCCTCCTACCTTGGCCTCTCAGAGTGTTAGGATTATGAGTGTGAGCCACTGCTCTTGGGTCCTGTTGCATATGTTAATAGACTATATTAGACTTTCTCATTCTGTCCTTCATGCTTTTAAATCTTTTATTTATTTAAATTTTTGCTTTTTTTTTTTGAGACAGAGTCCCACTATGTTGCCCTTGGTAGAGTGTCATGGCGTCACAGTTCACAGTAACCTCCAACTCTTTTTTTTTTTTTTTTTGAGATGGAACCTCAAGCTATCCCTCTGGGTAGAGTGCCATGGCATCACAGCTCATAGCAACCTCCAACTCCTGGGCTTAAGCGAGTCTCCTGCCTCTGCCTCCCAAGTAGCTGGGACCACAGGCACCCACCACAACGCCTGGACATTTTTTGGTTGCAGCCATCATTGTTTGGTGGGCCCGGGCTGGGGATTCGAACCCGCCACCTTAGGTGTATGTGGCTGGCACCTTAGCCGATTGAGCCATAGGCACCGAGCCCCAACTCTTAAGCTTAAGTGATTCTCTTGCCTCAGCCTCCCAAGTAGGTGGAACTGCAGGTGCCCACTACAAAGCCTGGCTATTTTTTTGTTGCAGTTGTTTAGTTGACCCAGGTTGGGTTCAAACCTGCCACCCTCAGTGTATGTGGCTGGTGCCATAACCACTGTGCTATGGGCATGGAGCCAATTTATTTAATTTTTGATCATTTTGTTTATTTTGTCTGTTAAAGAAGACACAAATAAATGGAAGTATGTGTCATGTTCATATTTTAGAAGAATTAATCTGTAGAATAATTTGGATATTATGGACATTTAACAGTATTAATTCTTCTAATTCTTTTAATTGTCCAAATGTCCATACTACTCAATAGATTCAATGCAGTCTCTATCAGCATTTGGATAATATCTTCAAATCTACCTTCTAGTATATAAATTCTCTCTTTAGCTGTGTCTAACCAACCACTGATCTCATGCATGGTTTCTAAAATTTTAACTTCTATATTTATTTTCCCAGTTTGTTTCTTCAAGTTTTCTTCATCTATTTTATAGTGACTTTTTTCTCATGTGTTATGTATCTTCTTTTATATCTTCAAACATTAAATACATTTATTTTATAATCTGAACTTTTAACTGAAGCACAAATTCACTGGGCTAACCAGATGACCTCCAGATGAAAACCTCCCTCAGAGTTCCACTCACTTTTCTAGACTCCAGCTCTCAATTATTTTTCCTTTCTGAAGAGTTCTTATTTCTGCACCAATTCCATAATGAATTTTAAAATATGCTTTTAGTATATTATTCCGTAATTTTGGATATTATTGAGGGGGTGGGTGACTGTTCACAGTATCTATCTGTTCTACCATATCATTGGAAATGAAATCCAGTTATTCCTGTTTTGGGGGGTGAGAAAATTGAAGTTCAGAGAGTACAAATGCCTGCCACAGGCCACGGAATATGAAAGTGTCAGGGTGGAGGATTGCTGACTTCATACCAATGAGTCTTATCATTTCACAGCCCTCCTTTGTCAGTTAAGAGGAGTACACATAATAAACACACTTAGATCATTCATTTCCTATTAGAGTTGAAAGCTTTTCCTATATGAAAAAGTATTCACTAATTGATTTTCAAACATTTGTTTATGAAGAAAATAGAGTAGGTGGTAATAGTATTTGATTGTGAAATTGACATAGTGGGAGTTCACAAACAGCTATGGATAATGACGATATTTTTGTGAGATTTCAAAATAGCTTTTAATAACTTAGATAAAAATCTCCAATGAAATGAACAATAACCATTATGTAATTTCGATACTCCCCCGCCTTGGAAGAGGAGAAGGAAATTATGAAAGTATATTTTGCAAAGAACAAATAACTTGTTAGTCTGGTTTTGTGACTTTGAAGATCTCTTCATATTTAAGAATGTAGTAGATGACTGTTTTTAGTAAATTTCTGGGTTTATGGCAAACTTTTCTCCTTTAGGTAATTCTGTAAACATTGACAAGAATATATGAGATGAGAAAAAAAAAGATACCCAATTCTGTTTCTGATGTCTGGATGCCAGTTGGTACAGTTGATACCACTAATATAACCCTATAATATGAGAGGCAATTATACGATCATTTGAGATGGGAACAGGTGAAGCTCACATAATTTGGGCTGAGAAGAGATGAGCAAATGGTGGCTATTCCAAGAAGCTCTGGAGCAGCTACTGTGGTGTTTGAACAGGCATGTCTCCTAATGTGATTTCATTATGCTCAGGTTAAAGACTTGGGCTTTGTTCAACAATGTACAAATTTGGTTTATCATCTGAGTTCAGAAAAGAGATGACAGAATTCCAGCAGGAGAGCTTTAGCTTTTGACAAGAGCGCAAGCAGAAACATTATCCTGTTTAGATCTCTCACAGAACAAAACTTCTGACTAGAAATATGAAATTATTTTTATTGGAGAATAAGGAATGGCTGCCATTCCAAGAATACTCTTGAAATAATTTTATTCATGTGTTTGCATCTTCGGTGCATATATATATATACATATATATATATATATATGAAAGCTTTGTTCTTTGTTTGGTGATTTTAGCCTTCCAGCACTTTGTGATTTTGGAATAATTGTCCTCAAATTGCATGAATCACAGAGTAATACTTAATTCTGATCCCACCCAGCTGTTCCTGTAATCATTGGCACTGCAAAGGTTAGGGACCAAATCCTACAGCCTAATTCGTCCTTGTCAGAAGAGCAACAATGCTTAGGACCAAGATCTAAAGTTATACATGACTCTAAAAAGAGCAATTTGTCAAGCATTTCACTGGCACAAATTGAAATGAAATGAGGTCATTGGCTCTTGAGGTCACTTTGCAACAGGAAGAATTCATTATCTAACTATACACAGAGGAAAATGCTTCACAATTGTATTTGCTTGTAAAGGATGAGTGCCCACACATAAAACCAAAGTGGCAGAGGTCACTTACAAGAAATAAACTACATGAAAGCTGAGGTTCAGGTGTCTCCTGGTCCATAGCCTCCTATTTTTTCTTCCTGGTCCAGGTTGCCTTGGGGAATGTTGCTCAGTGTACTGAGGAAAATATTTATGGAGCTCTTTGTTATTTATACAAAATTCCTTGAACAAGTCCTGCTAGTGGATTTGTCTACGGAAGCACAATGTAGTCTTATATGTCTTCCCTCCTTGGGACAGGGGTGGCTTTAGTCTTGTTAGGTTCCCTATTATTCTGAGGTGAACATTTCTTCTTAAGACCATATTCCATTTTATGGCACTGTTCCCATTACATTAAAAAAGTGTAGCCTTAAATAGTGAACAGTTCATTGGGTGATGATTAATGGAGACTTGTTTCATTTCAAGGAGAGGGAGAAGAGACATGCATGTTAAACATATCAATTTTAAGGATCAAAATTTTCAACATATTTATAAATAATTTAGATCAGAGAGTTGATTACTCCATTTTCAGTTAGGCAGAGTTGATGACAGCTGGGAAGATAACAACAGCAATCAAAGTCATTTTAAATGAGAAAGAAAAATATCATGGCTGATAGGGACAGACGTAAGGAAGAAGATAGATAAACTCTCTGCAATCCTGTCCCATCCTTCAAATCTCCCTGAATTTAGATATTTGATAGTAAGGTCTAGAGAGTCTCACAGGTCAAATCCAGTGGCAATTTTTCCACTCCTATCTATTTCCTCTCATCCAATCAAGACTCCAGGTCTTTTTTTTTTTTTTTTAAGTTCTTTTCTGATAATATGGAACCTCATTTTTTCTCTTTTTCACTTTTTTTTGGGTACCACCTTTGATAGGGATTGCAGTGAATCTGTAGAACACTTTGTAACGTATGGACATTTTAGCAATATTATGTCTTCTAATTCATGAACATGGGCTGTCTTTCCAATTATTTTTGTTTTCTTTAATTTCTTTCAGCAGCATCTTTGTGTGTTTTTCAAGTATTGTTATGGATGACTTCATGTTTTTGTATTGTAATTTTTCTTGGGTGGTGGGCAACTTTTGACATGATAATGGTGCCCCTTAGAGGTACAACTACATGAAGAGAAGCTATATGGAAGGCATAGGAAAGATCATGAGTCCTGTGTGAGCTCTGTTGAGTTTTATATGCTAGTATGGCACCCTCAAAATATGCTTGGAAGCAGAAATTTATAGTTGTATACTGATTATGAGTAAAACCATAAGAATAGTTAAAGATGCTTAGGGAATGTATATTCAGAGAAAGAGAAAAAAAATCCGTACTCTTTTCATTTCCATTCTCCCCAACAAGTAGACCATCTAAGGAAGACAGTGTCCCAGGCTGCTAATCTTACTTCTACCTTGAGCTCAAGCCACAGCAGCCAATAGGAAAGGAGGAAGAAGAACATTAAAAAGAGAATTCAGGGAAGTTGTACCACAGAGCCAGGTAGCAAAGCATGAATACTACCCCCTCCTTCTAGGTTCTTGGAGACAATATTTTACAATGATGTGTCATCCAGTAAGATCTCCCTTCAAGAGCTTATAAGTCAAATGACCCTTTTGTCATTTTTCCCTTGATGACAGAAATAACTTTTGGATTTGAAAGTTTGTTGAGGAAAAGACTGAGCTCCATTCTTCCTTGCTTAGTTGTTTTCTCATTCTTCTTCCCAGTCCAATGGTCAAGCCCAGATGATTTCATTAAGGCCTTTTTTCAAATCCTAAGGGATTTGATCTCCTTATTATACCATATAAGACATCAAAAGTGAATAGATTTGCTCCAGTGGGTTGAATTATTTGGTGTGATTTGGCACCAAGAGACTGGACTGGGTGTGCATTCAGCACTAGCATTCACTCCATGATGTGAGGTCATAGGAGAGAGAATGAGCCCTATCAGAATCACCCAACCCCTCCTCCCAAGAGAAGGGTGGATTTTCTAGTTCTTAGTATTTCTTGACTCAATTATTCTTTAATGATTTAGATGTGGAGGGGATGGAAGAGATGTGACAGTGATCATTTTATAACACTTACGATTATGGCAGTTTTAAATTTCAAAATATTAAGGGAGTACAGATGATTTTGGTTCCATGGATTACTTTTGTAATTCTTGGGTCATGGCTGTAAGTGAGCCCATCACTTTACCTGTTAGAGAGGTTTATGCCAATTCCCTCCACCCACTGACCTCCTACTTGATTTACACTGAGTTTTACTTGCCTCTGTGCACAAGTGAAATCATTGGTTAGTTCCAATTTAAGAGTGAGTATATGTGGTATTTTTTTCTCCATTCTTTAGGTACTTCACTTAGGATAATAGTCTCCAGTTCCATCCAAATTGTTGCAAAAGACATTAATTCACCTTTTTTTTAATGGCTGAGTAGCACTCCATGGTATGCATATACTACTTTTTTTCATGAATTCAGTCACCTGTTATTCAATATCTATTGTTTATTCATTCATGTCTACAGATATTGGCCAAAACCTTACCATGAATCCAGCACTGTGCTGGAGAATTCAAATCAATGAATTTTTTTATTTGAAAGTATTATGGGGGTACAAATATTTTTGTTTACATGGATTACTTTTGTAATGCTTGGACCATGGTTATAGGTGTACCTGTGACCCAGATCATGTTCATTTTACCCAATAAGTTTTTGCTCATTCCCTCCAATCTCCTCCCCCTTGCTTGATACCCACTAAGTTTTACTTCCCTCTAAGCACATGTGTGCTCTTCAGTTAGTTCCAACAGTAGTCATTCATGAGGGAGTTACTGAATTCATTTTTATGATCACACTATTTGGATATGTGTTCATATTATGTTTAGTTTGGAAAATAGGGTCACTGTGGCCATGTAATCTTGCATTAAACACAATTGATTATTAACACATTGTAATAATATCGGTTATAATTGCTTTGATGATTTTTTTTCCTAGTACTTTAATTTACCATTGTTTTATACGTCTGCCATTGGCTATTGCTATCAGATGTGAAAAGGCAGCTACATCTTTTTGGCAAGTTTGATTTAGATCTTGAATTCATTGTTACTTATCTGGCCTTGATAATTGACAGTTGTATTCAAGTCCTAACAGAACACAGAGAGCTGGTGATTAGGAGTGCCTTCTAGCTGTCACTTTGATTTCAATGGGATTGTACTTCAATGCTTTGCCTAGGAGCACAGGAGAGACAGTTTTTCTTAAAGGTTTCCTATATAAAAATTTCACCATCTTTTAAAAAAAGGTGCCTGCTGACTTACTTCTCATCTAGAATTAATGTGATCAGCAATGTCTAAAGAAGGTAGATAAGGCATGTTTTCATTTCAATGAAATCAAGATTTTCAAAGCTTTTGAGTTGCTAATCCCTCTCCTTCCTTTCTGCTACTTTTCCCTCTTTACTCCAATGCAGTGTCTGCATCAAAGCTACATTTCTGACATGACCAGCACAATAAAAGGCAAGGTGAAAATGCGAAGCATGACAACTGAACGCTGAACTTCACAGAACAGGAGCAGATTTAGGATGGGCTTTGCAGCAGTGTCCCACCGTGATACCATCACCCCAGAAAGTGTAATGAAAGGTAGATGTTGGATTATCCGGGGGTTTGTTGGCAGCCATGCATCTTGGTACTCTACATACTTTTTCATGAGAGGCAAAACTTTTAAAATAAAATCAGACGTCAGAAAATGGAGGAGACATGACTTTTCCTTCTGTGGTTAAGACCACTTTCCATTTATTCCTTAATGGTTGTTTGAAATGGCTTTACCTTGACAAATGAAAGGAGTTCCGCTGAGGGTTTGGGGGTGGGAAAATTCTCAGAGGATCAGGCTCTCCAGCTTGCTAAGTAGGTTAAATTTAGACAGTGTGACATGTTTGTAAATGAAATACCATTATCGTGGAAGAGGTGGCTATAAGTCTACAGTGCAAACAGAAGGAAACAAAGTCAAAACAAAGCCTTGTATTTATTGGGAACTCATAGTTGTTTAAATCACCATCAGGCAATTTCGGTCTTCTATATTGTGGAAACTGGGCTCTTTATTTCAAGTGAAAATACCAACAGAATGGAAGGAAATACTTGGAAAATGTGGTAGCCTGTGCATTGTAGAAATAATCTTAAAAAAATAAAAGAGAAGTAGCTGGGTGGATAGCCTCTCAACAAATTAACAAATGGTTTCAGTTTTCAGTGGGGAGAGCCAAAGAGGGAGTTTGCTCTATGAACTTCAGTTTCTTTTTTTCAAATCCTTGGTTCTGGGCACCAGGATATCTTAAGTTGTCACTACATAACTGACTTGACATGTCACCAAAAATACTTTGAAAAGGAGAGAGATTGAGTTAGGATTCTGTTACTATGAGATCTACTCCCCACAGGTAGAGGGCAGTATAGTTTTCCCTTGTTTACTTAAAAATCTGTGTGGTGCTTGGAGACAAAATTTGTACTTGAACTGTCTTCCCAGTGAAAAATCAGGCCTACACAAGAGGGGGTGTATAGACTGTGGTAGGGGACTTGGGGAAAGGTAGCAGTGATGGCTGATGGCGGGAGGTAGCTGACGGCTGGAACCACTGAGAGCTGAGGCTCTGTTGCCATTCGGCTTGAATTTGTATCCTCCCTGTGGGTCCTTGAGTCCTTGGGAAAGTTATTGTCCCAGGCTGGCTTTTCCTGGAAGCAGACGCTAAGATAAATTTAGTGTGAAGGTCATGCATTTGGGAGTGTTCTTGGCTCAATACTTGGAGGAGGGAGGGGACAGAGCAGAATTAGGCCCAAGGACAAGTCACGTAGCCATGCGTGGGGGCTCTGGAGCTAGAATAGCCCTTCAGAATTATTCCAAGTTTAGTGGAGATACCCTTACGCTGATCGTTCATTGGAAGTGGGTCACCCTGCAAAGGTGTATGACCTTGCTCTGCAGCTGAGGCATCCTTGAGGGGAGAACCAAAGGCTCTCTGTTGCTGGCACTGCCACCTGCTGCTGGGGCTACATGTTCTTAAGAAAAGGAGAATTTGGGTGGCATAAGTGTTTGTGACATTTGTCTCTCTGGGTCTCTGTTTCCAAAGAGAATTTGAGAATGAAATGAGATGATACATGCAGTGTTCTTAGTATTCTGTGGGGAATGGAGTAAATATTTAGGTATCACTTTCTCCTTCGGCAGAAGTTAAATTTTCCCAGCGTCTCCTAGGTGGTAAGTAGAAGTCTTAGAACTGAGGCTCAACCTACTCCAGTCTGTTGTTAGTTGCTACATCACATATTCAGCAGCTAGAGTTCTGATGGGTTTGAACAGGCTTACTTTGGCCTGGTTTGCTCAGCAAATATCTCATGTCAGATCCAAAAGTGAGATGCCCAGGGTATTCTTTGTGGAGTAAAATGTTAGTATTTTTTTCTGAACCTCAGATGAATTTAATTTTAATTTTTTTTGTACCCAAAGATCTACCTTGTAGACCTTCTTTAGGAAAATCTTTTCCTTTCTCCCCAAAATGGCACATGAGAGAATAATTGGAACACAGTCTATTTTTAAGTTGCTGTTGCCTCTATTTTCTTCTTTCCTGAGCTGAAAGTTGGAGAATCAGTGAGATTTATTTTTTGTTTACTGTTTTCTTTCTTCATGCCTGCATTGACACAAAAGTATTTGTAAATAACTCACTGTATACATTATATTCTAAGGATGCAAGGAGGTAAAGGAATCTGTTTTTTCAAATCCTGGGTCAGGGAGTTATTACATGATAAGAACTTCTAGAGGTTGAACTTTGGAGGACTCTGTTTATGTATTACTTAGTTCTGAGTTTGCAGAACAAACTTAAAACTGCTAATTTTACATTGTTAATATTCAATGCATCCTATGTAAATTATACAGATATGTGAGCAGTGGGAATACAAATCAGTAGTAGCCAAGTGCACAACCCATTGATAAATTTATCAGCTGTTATCAGTCTCACCAAAGCTCTCTGATTCTGACTTTCATGTCTAATTCATTCAAGAGTCATAGCAGGTAGAGGGTCAAATTCTATGGCCTTTCCTGTCCTCTCACTTACTTTTCCCCAGGGGAGGAAGAATGATTTCATTTCGTTGGTCAGCTTGGAAGGAGAAAATGAACATGGGCATTCCATTTTCATTTTATCTTTTCCCTGTAGAGACAGATCTGTCTAGAAAGAACCTGAGTTCTCCAAGCAGAAGAAAGCACTCCCTAGAACTGAGTGTCTGTATCTGTCTAATTGTGGAGTTTGGGTGTGTAAAGCTTGTCAACTCACAAATACAAATCACATTCTTCGATATCAGCTTAATCAGTAAAATGGTGACAGTGTATTTTGGATCCATCTGTCTTATTCTTGCCTTAGTCCTTAATTGGTCCAAAGCCCAAGTGGGGATTAAGAATGTCTTTTATCAGCCTCTACTCATTTTTAAAGCTCAGGTATTAGGGTTTCCTAAGGTATTAACTCCAGACCCAGACCACTTCCTGATAGATGGGTCAGCCTTTATTCATCAACCCACAGAGAAACTCTTGGGAAGCAGGAATCAGGTCTGCTGATTTGGGTAGACCCTCTTCAGTTCAGTTAAGCAAATACTCATTTCTAAGATGGGCTTCACAGTACATTAGCCACAGAGGACACAGACGTTAATAGAAGATGCCCAAGGACCTTTGGATTCTACAGGGTATCCTGAAGGTCATCTGTAAAGTCACCATATGTAGGGAAAATGGAATTATAGCTAAATGTACCTCTATTTACAAAATATTCATTACAAAATTTTATAAAGAGGTGGCCAACACATGTAGAATATTTTGCAAATATTTTGTAAAATTTCATGATGAATATTTTGTAAATAAATGTACGTTTGGCTGCAATTTCCCATTTTCCCTATGTATAGCAACTTTATGGACGAACTTTGGCATACCCTGTACTAAAGATAGTGTCATGGGGAGTGGAAGGAGCATAAACCAGAGATCAGAGTGGAGTAATGGTTATCCTCTTTCTCTATAACACTGCTACCATGTTTTCCCTAAAATAAGACACTGTCTTATATTTATTTAAGAAGACACACTGGGGCTTATTTTCAGGGGATATCTTATTTTAAGCATAATACAACAATCTACATTTATTCAAATACAGTTAAGTCATCTTCTTCTGGAATCTGATAGGGGAGCCGACCTTATTGGTGGGGCTGGTGCTAGTGATGCGTGAACTCCTTTCCCCTAGCTGTTCACACATGTGCAATAGGAAGCCTGCGACTGCGGTTACCACACACACACTCGTGCAAGTACGAACGGCTCTGAGAAAGGAGCTGTTGCAGATAAAAGGTATTCCAGTCTTCCTTACCGTTCCACGCTGAAATGCAGGGCGTGGCTATGCAGCATATCTGCATCACTTGGTCTTATTATTGGGGTAGGGCTTATATTTAACAAATGCATAGAAATCCTGCTAGGGCTTATTTTCTGGGTAGGTCTTATTTTTGTAGAAACACGGTACTGAATGAACAACACTTGGGTTGAGCAAGTGAAGATTAGACTAGTGAAAGGTGGTCTGATGCTGTTCTTCTCATGCCAAGTTTTGTGTAACGGATATAGTTCATATATTAGTTATATGGAGCAGTATGATGAGAGGTAGTGAGTGTGCCCTGGAGCTTGACCGGCTCGGTTATCTCCTTGCTTTCTAGCTGTGTGACCGTGGCTAAGTTACTAACTGTTCTGTGTTCCAGATTCTTTACATGAGAAACAGGGATGGTAACAGTCCCTGCATCATAGCATAATGGTGAAGATTAAATGAGTTAATAGTACTGTGCTGAGAGCAGTGTCTGACCCAGAGAGCTTCTCAACAGCTGCTAGCTCTTGTCATTATTAGTTATTACCAAGAATTTGCATGTGGGGTGGGAATTAAAAGGGGGAGATCAACCAGGAAGACAGGAGGGGTGGTTCTTCACAGCTCACTGGAAGGCTTTTGGTCTGAGACTGTGGTTCTTTACAGTCACAGTGGGAACAGATAAATTTAAGAGCAGTCTGGCATCTACACACAGAAAGCAAAATCAATTACCAATAAGCCTGTTTATTTTATCCCAAGCATCTTTTTTTGCCATCGACTTGTCATAGCAGGGAAGCTGGATGCTTGCTTGCATCAGTGGTTAACATGTGGTAGAGGGAGCCCAGTAGACTGTGGTCTCGCCACATCCCACCGTTTGGCTCAGGGTGATCAGGAGGCCAGATCTTAATTTTTTTTTTTAATTTACTCAAGGTGTAGATATTTATTTCAAATGCTCATTCTGCCCTTGTTTGAAAATCTGGACAAAGTGCTTATTATCAAATTAAAAAAGGCATTTGTTACATGTCTGCCAGGTACCTGCAGCCATACCAGCAACTTGCATGTTATTGGATAGTATAACTTGTTTGAGTCATTTAAGTTAGATGCTGCTCTTGGAGGTTTTGCTTCAGGATCAAGAAAAAAATGTTTACTAAATTAAGATGAAATAGCTTTACTGCCTATTTGCAGCTCTCATTTAAAATTGGATATACTTTATTACTGAATATTTCCTAAAATAAAACTTTATAAACATATAGAAAAAAAGTTAAATGTGGTTTTATAGATGAAGACATTAAACTTTAGAGAAATGATGTGCTTTTCCAAAGATGCTAAGATAGAACTTGCTGGAGTTTGAAATCAGATTTTTCATAAGATTTCTTAAAATTTATATAGATTTAACGAGGTCTTACCATGTATTATTAGTACATTGCCTAATCCTTCTATAAATTTTAGAAATACAGAAAAGCGTAAAGAAGATAATAAAAATCATCTGTAACATCACAACTCAGAAAGAACCACTACTTAAATTTTGGCATATTTTTATTCAGTTTCAAGGCATAAGTAGATGTCTGTTTTTCCTATAAAAATTAACTTCTGCTTGCTATGTTATTTTAAGATTTCCCTTTAATAAGTATGTTAAGAGGACTTTTTATATTATTAAATAGTCTTCCGAATCTAATTTTAAATTGCTGCATTTTATTGCAGGGATGAAGAAAGTCCTTATTGTTCAGATTTATGTTTACCATTTTTTCCTATTTTAAACAATGATGCCATAAACACCTTTGTACATAATTCTTTGATATCTCTAATTATTCCCTTAGAATAGATTTCCAGAAGAAGAATAATTTCTATAAGAAGTTGTTCCCTTTATCACATATTACTGTGTAACAAACCTATTAAAACTTACTGATACAAGACAACCACCATTTTATTACGCTCATGGATGCTGTGTGTTAAGAATTCACAAAGCATGGCTCGGCGCCTGTGGCTCAATCGGCTAAGGCGCCAGCCACGTACACCTAAGGTGGCGGGTTCGAATCCCCAGCCTGGGCCTGCCAAACAACAATGATGGCTGCAACCAAAAAATGGCCAGGTGTTGTGGCGGGCACCTGTGGTCCCAGCTACTTGGGAGGCGGAGGCAGGAGACTCGCTTGAGCCCAGGAGTTGGAGGTTGCTATGAGCTTTGATGCCATGGCACTCTACCCAGGGGGATAGCTTGAGGCTCCGTCTCAAAAAAAAAAATTCACAAAGCAGGTGGCGCCCATAGCCCAGTTGGCAGGGTGCCGGCAACATACACCTAGGGTGGCAGGTTTGAACCTGGCCTGGGCCTGCTAAACAACAATGACAGCTGCAACCGAAAAATAACCAGGCGTTGTGGTGAGTGCCTTTAGTCCCAGCTACTTGGGAGGCCGAGGCAAGAGAATCACTTAAGCCCAAGAGTTAGAGGTTGATGTGAACTGTGATGCCATGGCACTATACCCCAGCTTGGGACTCTGTCTCAAAAAAAAAAAAAAATTCACAGAGCACACGGCAAGGATGGTTAAGCTGGGACTCATGAAGCTGAACTGACTCATAGACTGGGCTTAGGTAGGACTATTGCTGATAAGGAGAGCATATATTATATGTGGCTTCTTCAGCTTGGTGATCTCAGTGTCACTGTACTTTACATGTGGTGGCTTGGGGTGCAAGAATGAGAAGTCCCGTGGCACAAGACAGAGGTGCGTGGGCTTTCGAAACTAGTCTTGGGGCTCATGTGATATCACTTTTGCTGTACTCTGTCAGTCAAGGCAGTCACAATCCCATGCCTTTTCAAAAAGGAATAGATATAGACCCCTCACTGCCTGATGGAAAGGGTATCAAATAATTTATGACTATGTTTTATTTATTTAAAATTTCTGTTAAATTTCAGATTAATATGAGGGTACAATTAGGTTATAATGTTTGCATCAGTTAGGTATTGTAGTTGTGCCCTGCACCCAGGAGGTGTGCCATGTACCCTTACATTGTGCCCATTAGGTGGGAGCACACCCAGCCCCCTCCCTCTTCCCTTTTATCCTCTCCCTCCTCCCTCCAAGATGAATTAAATTGAGTTTTTGTCTTTGGTGGGTGTGTATTAGTTTACCTAATGGCTTCATATTAGTTTTGAGTATATTGGATACTTGCTTTTCCATTCTTTTGATACTTTGCTGAGAAGAATGTGCTTCAAATCCATCCAGGTTAATACAAAAGATGTAAAGTCTCCATCCTTTTTAGTTGCTGAGTAGTACTCCGTGATATATGTATAGCACAGTTTGTTAATCCATTCCTGGGTTGGTGGGCACTATGGTTGATTCTATATCTTGGTTATTGTCAATTGAACTACAATAAACAATCTAGTAGGACTGTGGGATCAAATGGAAGATACATTCTGAGTTCTTTGAGGATTATCCATGCTTCTTTTCATAAAGGAAGTATTAGTTTGCAGTACCACCAACAGTGTAAAAGTGTTCCCCTCTCTCCATATCACACCAGTATCTGTAGCTTTGGGATTTTGTGATGTAGACTATTCTTACTGGGGTTAGGTAATATCTCAAGGTGGTTTTGATTTGCCTTTCTCTGATGATTAGGGACAATGAGCATTTTTTCATATGTTTGTTAACTATTCATCTGTCTTCATCAGAAAAGGTTCTGTTCATGTCTCTTGCCCAGTGATAGATGGGATTGTTTGCTCTTTTTTGTTGTTGTTGTTGATTAATTTGAATTATCTGTAGATTCTAGTTATCAACTCTTCATCAGATTCATAACATGCAAATATCTTCTCCCATTTTGAAGGTGGTTTATTTGCTTTAATCATTTGTCCTTAGCTGTACAGAAGCATTTTAGCTTAATTAATTCCTATTTGTTTATTTTTGTTGTTGTTGCAATTGCCACAGAAGTCTTCTTCATAAAATCTTTCCCCAGGCTGACATCATTAAGAGTTTCCCCCCATACTTTCTTCTAGGATTTTTTATCAGTTCATATCTTAGATTTAAATCTTTTTTCTGTCTGAGTTAATTTTTGTAAGTGGTATAAGGTATGGGTCAAATTTCAATTTTTCACATACGGTTATTCAGTTCTCCTAGCACCATTTATTGAATAGGGATTCTTTTCCCCAGAGTATACTTTTGTTTGGTTTATCAGAGATCAGATGACAAGTAGAGGCTGGTTTCATTTCTTGGTTTTCTATTCTGTTCCCTATGTCTAGGTCTCTATTTTTATGCCAATACCATGCTGGGTGACCACTGTGGACTTGTAATACAGCCTGAAGTCTGGTAGGGTGCTGCCTCCAGCTTTGTTTTTATTACCAAAAATTGCCTTGGCTATATAGGTTTTTTTCCTGGTTCTGTTCAAAATGAATAATTATAGTTTTCAGTTCTTTAGGGTATGGTGTTGGTATTTTAATGGGGATTGCATTGAATCTGTAGATTGCTTTGGGTAGCATAGACATTTTAACAATATTGAGTCTTCCCAACCAAGAGTGTGGTATGTTCTTCCATTTAATGTCTCCTGCTATTTCTTTACTGCCATGTTTTAAAACTACCGAGGGGGGTACAAACCACTTTCAGGATTTTGACATATATTATCAAGTTGCTCCCCAGAAATATTGTATATGTCAACACTTTTCCCCGGAATGGCTGATAGCACACTCTCATCCACACTGAATATTATAGCATTGAAAGAGAGTTGTTAATTTGATGCACAAAAGATAACATGTCATGTCATTCTAATTTTCAACTATTTGGGTAGTAGTGAGATTTTACATGTACTTTAGATCACTTGTCAAAATTTCATGTGAATTTTCTATTTTTTGCTTATTTTTCTGTGAGAGCAGTCTTATTTTTCTCATTAATTGGTAGGTGTTACTTACACATTAAGACTAAGTCAGGTATTCTGATGTAAGTTGAGATATTTCACCATGACCCCTTAGCAACTTTAAGCAATTTTTAGTACTATGTGTAAGGCACATTCACTTATAATCCCCACTCTGCCTCTTCCAAGCTATGTGATTTGGACAATTTAATTAAACCTCCTGACCTTCATTTCTTTCCCTGTAATATTGGATAGTCATATTCTCATTTCATTGATTATTGTGGAGATTAAACAATTTCCATGTAAATGCTTAGAAGGCTTAGCACCTGGTAAGTGTCCAATAAATATTAGTGGTTATTCTTGATATTATTACTGCCATCATACCCGCATACTTGGCTTTTGGCAATTACTTAATTCTTCCTGTTTTCCAGTGGATTTTCTTATTCTTTTAAACTTGATTCTCAAGTTTTCCAGAGGCAGTAAGTCACTTACAGTGCAGGGTGGGCTTTGGAACAGGCTTGTGGGGGCAACTCAGCTAATACATGAAACACTTGGCAGTAATCACCATCCTTGTTTGTCGTACTAATATAATTAGAAGGAAAGAGCTCATTTCTTGTGAAATTCTCGAGACAAAGCTACATTTGATGGTGCTTCCTCTGCTTCTTTCATTTCTCTTTCCACTCAGTCAGACTGATTGAGCACAGAATTTAGCATCGTAGAGCACAGTGAAGAGCAGCAAAGATGAAAACAAAAAAACCCAAACTCTTTAGAGGGATCAGTCTCAAAGGGCTTGCATTGCTTCAACTCAGGAGAGGCTGTTGAAAAAAAAAGAATCAAGGGCCTGGTCTGAGATGACCCCAGGTAGGGCTTAGCCCCCAGGCTTAAATTGCCCTTAAGGGTGAGCCTTGGCCCCCGGCCTGGCACATTCTGGATGTGCTCAGGCCTTTCCGAGCCTCAGAGGGTGTTGGAGCACCGTGCACTGATGTGTATGTGTTGAGGGGTTTGGCGGGGCGAGATCTGGCTGGCTCCATCCCCACCACCCTGCAAGCACTGAACATTTGTTGTCTCCAAAGAGGGCTTTGCTGGCTTCAGCCCAGCTGTCCCTATGTGATAACCACCACTGCTAACATTCTGGTGATGAGCCACTTTGGTCCCTGCCTCGCTGCTTCTGATCACCCTGTGAAATATGAGGTAGGGGAGTTTTCTGTGACAAATGTCTGCTTGACTAAGCCCCTATTCAGGCATCGAGTGTCAGCACTTGCCGCAGACAGCATTTTCAGCCCCGCCACCAGCCAGACAGTGACAGATTCAGCCTCCTGCTCAGACTGTCAGGGGGGTCTGCCCCTCAGGCCTGGGCTTGTCACAGGAATGCCTGGCAGAATCCTGCTGGCGCTCTGGGCTGCACCTGTGCTTCCAAATGTCAGTGGGCCTTCGAGCCAGCCATTTCCACCACTCTTCTCAGTCAAGGTCAGCTGGCTGTGATGGGGGAGGGGAAGCTCCTGAGTTGAGCCAGACCTGTCTCTTTTGTCCTTTGCCCTGTTTCAGGAGATAGATCTTTCGATACTAAGGAGGCTGAGAACTTGTCAAAGAAAGCAATGGGAGAGATATCGGGTGAGATTTCTCTTTGGAGATAATTAGTCCAGGCAAATTTGCTTCTCTGAAATGTCCTTTTCAAGTTCTCTTTAATGTTATCTTGGTGTTGGTTGAATATAAAATGCAAGAGAACAAAGCCAGTTATGGCTGGTCACATAGAAGCAGTTCACATTAGTGGCCACTTTTGAGATTTTGCCAGGGTTGGCCATGTGGTGATCATAATGATGATTTATAAATGAGAAGTTGCAACCTGATGGCCCATGGACTGAATTTGGCACAAAGATTTTTATTAGGCCTACCATGTGTGTTTGTTTTTAATGGAACTTGATGCTAATATGTAGAATTCAGAAAATTTCACAAACAATTTCTGGCTTCTCCTCAAAAGCTAAAACCTCTAGTATTACTGGGCTTGCATACTTGCATGAAGACAATTGGGGTCAACTAAGTTGTCGGCACTGCACACTTTAGAAAGAGTGTACACTCTCTAGTTTGCCGTAGGCCTTACCTCTTCCTATTGTTATATCCAATCTGCTTCTCTTATTTCCACTGTACGGATGATCCCTGTAGATATCTTAGCTGGTGATCCTTGGCACAAACACTGTACTTCATTTCCGCACTCAATCTTGAATGAACTCTGCTAGTAAGGCCACCTCCTGTGCCCACACCTCTGCCACTGGGCTGATATGTGAGAGAGCTTTATTTGAACTTTCAGGATTTTAATGCAGTGAATAATAACAAATAACAAAAAATGGTGGTTTTACTGATATATGAAGACTGTAGTTAACCAGTGCTAACCCTTATCTAGTTCCTGACTAGATAAATAGCCCATAAATGATTAACTTCATGACAGGTTTTGGTGTTGCTAAAGAGAAAAGAAAAAAAAAGTTGAGACTTGGAAAAAAAAAGTTGAGAACTATTATATTATTTTACTTGAAATCTTATAAAAATCATCTAATTTTTCTTTCCAAGAATGAGGAAGTGGGTCTTAGAGTTAAAAATTTTTCTCAATTTTTTAAGGCTGGCAATTAAAGGAACCAGGACTCATAATTTGTACCAAAGCCCATGTTCTCTTCAATAAACTGTCCTACTCACTGGAATTTTGTGACATCTATTTAGGCTAAAATTCAAGTATTGCTAAAGAGACAAAGTATAACAGCCTTATTAAATAGGTTGCATTTGGCCTTTAGAAGCATGCATTTGAGTCTTTTATAATTAAATGAAGGAGAAAAAGAAAAAGCTTTACTTCTCATGAGGCCTTTTTTTCTTAAAGCAATCTTTTAATCCACGTGATTTGTAGATCAAAATGGTGCTTTAGGGTGGCGCCTGTGGCTTTAGGAGTAGGGTACCAACCCCATATGCTGGAGGTGGTGGGTTCAAACCCAGCCCCCACCAAAAACAGTAAAAAAAGAAAAAAAGGTGCTGTACTGATTTCAACAATGAAAATAATAAGAGCAAATTTTTATAGAGAACTTACTACGTGTTTATATATTACCTCATTTAACACTTTCAACAAACCACAGTAGGTGGATACAATTATTTACACAGGAGAACTCTGTAAGTTGACCACCCCAGGGACTATAACAAACTGGTCAGCATATGGAGGTGGTCAACAGAAGGAATGAAGCTCACTGTGATACAGGATTCCACCTCAGGGCTAGACAAGGAGTCTCCCATTCTCTAGGCCCAGACCTCAGAGGTCAGACCCTCATTTCCAGGCACAAGCAGACTGCCTTCCTATGATGGTTTTTTTGAGTGGCTCCACCTTGGGTAAGACCACACACCGTAATCCCTTCCCAGGGACAAAAACTGTAGAGGACATGATAACTACATTTATTCATTTGTTAATGCACCCATTTTCACCTACCAACTGCCAGCCAGGTATAATCCTCTAGACCTAATTCCCCTAGACAAAGAGTCCATGTGGAGACTCCTGGGAGGGTTCTTCAGTTCTTTTTCCCTTCCAGAAGCTCTGGTGGTTTTTACTTTTTCTATATTCCTTACTAACTTCTAATAAAAGTCCTGTCTTCCCACTGATCTGTGGTCCATGGATTCATTCTTCGAATTCCCGAGACCAAGGACCTACTGAAGAGTGAAATTCTAGTATCAATTGTGCTGATATGCACATGTGGTGCATGCCCAGTCTATGGATATTAGGTCAACTTAAGGAGGTGGTCAACTATGGAGCTTCTACTTTGTTATCCTTATTTTCTATATGAAGAAACTGAGGCACAAAGAGATAGTGCTGAAAGACTTGGATGAACTGCTTGACAGGCCCTTAGGTAGGTTGGGATCAGAATTGTCAAGGCAGCTCAGTCTCCTGACTTTCTGACTCTTGGTGAATATCAGCCAAGACTTTGAACACACTCTAACCCCTGTCTTTCTATAGTCTGTGTCTTATTTTCTACTGTTCTTTAGGAATCATGCTGGAAAGACCACTTGAGAACTGTTTTTCCCAAACAGAAATCTTAAAAGTTCTTCCATGGATGACAGTTTGGAAGGTCATTAGTAGTCCTAATAGCCGTGAGTAAATTGTTTTGAAGTTATCGTTGAATTATGTATTGTAGAAATTGTCTGAATTTTTGAAAGTAAAGAGTTTTATTGATTATGAGAAAAAAATGTTTTGGATGCTCTACCTCTGTCATACTATCTTTGCTGTTTGCACAGATTGGGTTAGCTTAAGGGTCTGAAGTACTTGAATGGAATGCTTTTGAAGGCTGGGAAAGTGATGAGACCTTCTCTATCCCCCATAGAGGACCCCATGGCCCAACTTGAAGTGGAGGTCACTTCACATAGACTGATGAGGCTAGTTCCTGAAGCCTGCCTTTGAAAAAGTTTCCTGCTACCATTTTCTCTTAACAATTGGATGCTGGCCTTTGTCTTTTGGAGCCCAGGGCCCAGTGGCTGCTCTGACCCTTTGTTGTTACAGAGAACATGTGGGAAATGGTTATATCATTCTGCTTTTCCTGTCACTTCTCCCCACATTGCTGGGCTAAGTGTCCATAAAGTTTGTGTACATGTAACCACACCATTGGCCATTTACATTCCTTTGTAGGAACAAGGTGTTTTTGTTTGGGGGGTAATTAGGTAGAAAAACTGAACAACTCATGGTTAAGGCTTATGAAATCTCTCACTACAGATTTGAGTGGTAGTCATCTGATATACTCTCCTCCTGCTCTCTAGAGACATACTAGATTAAAATCAGCTAAAAAGCTGTGCTTGCACTAAGTCAAGGATGGGGAATTAGTGGAATAATAATGCTGTGGCCATCTAGGTCTTTAAATATGGCCTTTTCAGTAGATTTGAATTTTACAAAAAAATTCCTTTTATTTTTATTAATACATTTACTTAGTCTTTTATATTTTTATTTTATTTTTAAAACAAATATGTTTAAAATACCAAAGAATAAAATAAATTTCAATGAAATAATCTGGATTGACCAGCGCAGTCAGAACATTAATAAATCATAAGGGCTTAATGGATGACTGCTATGCTTTTGACTTAATTCTAACTTTCCCCTCCTGATTGGTGGCATTAGGCTGGTTGGTGAGAGTTTATGGAGGTCAAGTATGGTAGTCTGTTATCAGCTTTTGACAATGGTACACTGTGTTTCTGTCTGAAGTGGAATTTGTGAATAGTTGACAGTATTTTTTAATTCTGTCTGCTTACCAGCCCATCGTGCCAATAAAGACCAGGAAAATGCTAAAGGAAGGAAACAGATTTTTTAAACGAGAATTGAAATATTGTCTTGTTTCTGCTAAAGATAAGATGATTTTCCTGGTTTGTGATACTGCAATATCAATATTAAAGGAATTCGATGGTCATCAACATTATAACACTCATAAGGGCCACAAATATTTTAAATTAGAGGGAGAGGCACTAAAGGTAGTATTGCAGAATTAAGAGATGAAAAGAAAAGGCAAAGACAATTCTTTCAAGCAGCAATAAGACCTGGAAATCATGTCATTGAGGAACTTATTAAGTAGTTTATATACTAAGGAAAAGGGGGAAGCTATTTAGTGATGTAGAAATTGTGAAAGGATGCGTTGTTGAAGTTGTAGGGTGCTTGGACCCCTGATAATGTTTCAAAGTATGAGCAACTGCCTCTTTCAAGGAGAATCATAAGTGATCAGCAGCATGAATTAGTTTCAACTTAACAACTTCATGCAGTACTTCAAAAGGAAAAATATATAAATTCAGTCACTTTGAATGAGTCAACCGATAATTCTGACTCAGCTCAGGTTTCATACTTCATTTGGATCACAACAGAAGATTTTCTTTGCTGTGAAGAGTGACTTGCTTTGGGCACTCCTGTGAACAGAACTTGGGGAATAGATAGATTATTTCTTTGCAAGGTGTAACTTAGTAGATCGATGATATGTGACAAAAGAAATCCAAGCATTTAAAAAAAACTATCTGTTTTTCAAAACAATTCTTCAAAAGGAAATTTTGGATGAACATTTCCCCACTTAGCAAAGGTATTGATGAGGATATGTGTGAATCATTTGAAGAATACACAGGAGAATACAATGAGTACAATGAAAGGTTCTCTGACTTTGAGAATCATGACATCACACTCAAATTAGCATTTCATCATTGCCTAGTTGATATCACCAAGGAGCCTAAAGAACTACCGATGGAATAATAGAGCTCTCAGTGGATGACATTTTAAAGTCATCGTTCAGTGCTAAGAAAGATCCAATTGAAATATGGACAATTACAGTAGAATACCCATGCTTTCCACAACATGCCTGAAAATGTTTTCTTTTTTCTTTCTTTCTTTCTTTTTTTTTGTTTCTTATAGCATAACTGGGTACATTAATGCAATCATGGAGTATAGTGTGCTGTTTTCATATACATTTTGAAATACTCTCATCAAACTGGTTAACATAACCTTCATGTCATTTTCTTAGTATTGAGTTAAGATACTCGTACTCTGCTTTTAGAAAGATTCACTTGTACCCTTTAGGATAAACCACAGAGGTGACCCCACCAATCACCCTTCCTCCCCCCATACACTCCTCTTATCTCCCCTCTCCTACCCCCTTCCCATATTTTAAGGCTATAATTAGGTTATGACATTCCTATAAAAGCTATGAATTAGTTTCAAAATAGGGCTGTGTACATTGAATACTTTTTCTTCCATTCTTGAGATACTTTGCTAAGAAGAACATTTCCTAATTCCATCCATATAAACATGAAGGAGGTCAAGTCTCCATCTTTCTTTAGGGCTGCATAGTATTCCATGGTGTACATATACCACAATTTATTGATCCATTCATGGGTCGATGGGCATTTGGGCTTCTTCCATGACCTAGCAATTATGAATTGGGCTGCAATAAACATTCTGATATAAATATCTTTGTTGTAATTTGATTTTTGGTCTTCTGGATATATACCTAATAAAGGAATTATAGGATCAAATGGCAGGTCTCTTTTTAGTTCTCTCAGTGTTGAAAATGTTTTCTTGCTTTTCAACCACTTATTGCTTTCAA
>CAUYQV010144062.1:0-32386 GCA_963574575.1 Galagoides demidoff
GGCAGGCACCTGTAGTCTCAGCTACTTGGGAGGCAGAGGCAAGAGACTCGCTTGAGCCCAGGAGTTGGAGGTTGCTGTGAGCTGTGATGCCACAGCACTCTACCCAGGGGGACAGCTTGAGGCTCTGTCTCAAAAAAAAAAGAAATATGTTTGCTAAACCTTGCCTTAGAAGATCATATAGTTAATCTAATGATACCATAATGTGGAAAGTATTTTTGAGACATCTTTTTAAAAAAATGTTTCAAAACTGTAACATATTCTTTTGAGTCATGTCAGTGGTGGCAAACATTAATTCTTTGAATGTGAATATGAATTTTGGAACTGACTAAACCATATGGAATCAAGACTGAGAGTAAGGTTGGTTATCAAGATGAATCAACCAGCAAACATCTATTTCTGACTTCCAAGAGCTAACAGTCAAGTGATGGGAGAGGCATATGCTTTCAAAGCTTTGATTCAAGGCAAACTGGCTATGCACACTATACAAATGAAAGTGCAGAAGAGGAAGAGTAACTCTATAACAAAGTTGGGACGTCAGATATTCCGTGGCTGTCAATTGCTATAAAGTTTATTTATAAAGGGGAACTCAAATAGTAAGTTGGGTGATACAGACAGTCCCTGACTTAACAATGGCTTGACGTAACAATTTTTCAACTTTATGATGGTTAAGAAAGTGTTATTGTGGCCAGGTGTGGTGGCTCACACCTGTAATCCTAGCACTCGGCAGGCTGAGGTGGGTAGATTGCCTAAGCTCATGGGTTCAAGACCAGCCTGACCAAGAGCAAGACCCCATGTCTAAAAAAAGCTGGGCATTGTGGTGGGCACCTGTAGTCCCAGCTACTCGGAAGGCTGAGCCAAGAGAATTGCTTGAGCCCAGGAGTTTCAAGTTGCTGTGAGATATGACACATGGCACTCTACTGAGGGAGACAAAGTGAGAATCTGTCTAAAAAAAAAAAAAAGAAAGAAAGAAAGAAAGAAAGAAAAAGAAAGTGGTATTATAAACCCATGGTAAGTTGAAAGTACCCTAACATGGAAAACTCACTTTGAACTTCAGATTTTTCTTTCTTTTTTTTGAGACAGAGTCTTACTATGTTGCCCTCAGTAGAGTGCGGTACTGTCACAGCTCACAGCAACCTCCAACTCCTGGGCTCCAGTGATTCTCTTGCCTCAGCCTCCCAAGTAGCTAGGACCACAGGCGCTTACAACACCAGGCTATTTTTTTGTTGTTGTTGCCGTTGTCATTGTTGTTTTAGCAGGCCCTGAGCTGGGTTCAAACCTGCCTGCCTTGGTGTATGTGGCTGGTACCCTAACCACTGAGTGACCGGTGCTGAGCCTCAACTTCAGATTTTTCAACTTATGATGGCTTTATCAAGACATAACATCATAAATTAAGGAGCATCTGTACATTTCTGAAATAAATGATTGATTCCCAAATGAAATTTTAAAAGAATATGATTCATTTGGATGTAAAAGTTGTTTAGCTTTCAAACAAAAGTCATTTCATTACTTTATAATAATAGTTGATACACAAAAATTAACATAAATAAATAATCAATTCCTTCAACTTATAAAAAGCAAATCATATGGACGGTGCCTGTGGCTCAAAGGAGTAGGGTGCCAGCCCCATATGCCGGAGGTGGCGGGTTCAAACCCAGCCCTAGCCAAAAACTGCAAAAAATAAATAAATAAATAAAAAGCAAATCATTTATCCTTGGCCCTCTTCTCCTCCAATTCTACGTGCTCTCCTTGAGCAATGTCATCCGGCTTCAATTACCACTAACGGGCTACCTCCGAAATCACTAATCTTGAGTTCCTCTGGACTCTGGGTCCTCTCTTTATATCCATTTGAATGTTCCATAGACACTGCAAATTCAACATGTTCAAAATAAAAACAATTATCTTTCCCCCATATTAAAATTAAAATTAGAGTGGTAGATTATGCCTATAATCATAGCACTCTGGGAGGCCAAGGCAGGTGGATTGCCTGAGCTCACGGGTTCCAGACCAGCCTGAGCCAAAGTGAGACCCCATCTCTAAAAATAGCTGGGCCTTGTGGCGGGCACCTGTAGTCCCAGCTACTCAGGAAGGTGAGGCAAGAGAATCGCTTAAGTCCAAGAGTTTGAGGTTGCTCTGAGCTGTGACGCCAAGGCTTTGTCTCAAAATAAATAAATAATTTTCACCCCATTTCTATTTTCCCACTCTAGGCCCTTATCCTCTCTTATCTGGGCTACGTCAGTAGCAAGAGCCTCCTAACTTATCTTTTGCCTCTCTCCATCCAATCAGCATCCATACCATACCCTCTCCATATTATCTTTGCTAGATACGTGCACCTTCACTGGTTCTCCATTGCCTTTAGAATTAAGTCAAAAGTCCTTAGCAGGAAACACTAGCTCTTCATTACCTGGCACCTGCATATATTTTTTTCATTTCTGAATCATAACTTTTTGCTTTCCTAAGTCTGTATGTTGTTTTATAATACACGTATATCCTGTACTTCAAAGTAAAGATTCTGCCAAACTGGACTAATCACTCATTTCATTGTTGCAAATAAGGGGAACTGAAACCTCACACCTATCTAGTAATTATAGTGACCCTAATGAGAGCAGCAAACAAAATCTGCAGTTTTCCTGTTCCAATTTATACCTTTAATGACAATGGACCGACAACACATTCCTCAAACATACCACATACTTTCATATTTATCTGGGTTTTCATTCCTATCTTCTATTTCTTCCACACCTCGGTAAACTCCCATTCATCCTTCAAAGTCAAATTCGCACATGGCATCTGCTCTCTAACCCTCTTCTCTACAACATGCAGAATTATATTTCCTACATCAGTATTCCCATTAAACTCTACCTATACCTGTTAGAGCTCTCATCACACTGAAATTATAGGGACTTATTTACATGTCAGGTTACAAATTTCTTGAAGACAGGGAAGAATTTTCTTTCCTTGATAACATTTAACTTATGGTCTGAGAACAGACATTTTTAACTTCTTATTGAAAAATAAATACCTCATATTGTTAAGATAATATCATAATTGTAGCTGTTCAGTGACTGAGAGCTTAGAAACAAAAAGAATCCCAAGTCATTCACCAGCAAAAAAAAAAAAAAAAAGTTCTTACAAACCAGGTATAATTAAATTATAGCTTGGACATGCCTTTATCTGTATCTTGCAATACCAGTTTCTTTCTCCTTCCCTCTCTTTCTTTATATAACTATCTTTTAAATACTCACTGGATTTCACTTTTTTTGTTTTTGGAGACAGAGTCTCACTATGTCGCCCTTGGTACAGTGCCATGGTGTCAGAGCTCACAGCAACCTCAAACTCCTGGGCTCAAGCGATTCTCCTGCCTCAGCCTCCTAAATAGCTGGGACTGCAGGCACCTGCCACAACGCCTGGCTGTTTTTGGTGCAGTTGTTACTGCTGTTTAGCTGGCCCAGGCCGCATTCGAACCCACCAGTCTCGTTATATGTGGCTGGCACTGTAACCTCTGAGCTATGGGCACCGAGCCTGGATTTCACTTTTTTTTTTTTTGAGACAGAGTCTCACTATGTCACCCTGGGTAGAGTGCTGTGGCGTCACAGCTCATAGCAACCTCAAACTCTTGGGCTCAAGTGATTCTCTTGCCTCAGTCTCCCAAGTAGCTGAGACTATAGAAGCCTGCCACAATGCCTGGCTATTTTTTGGATGCAGTTATCACTGTTGCTTTAGCTGGCCCGAGGCTGGGTTTGAACCCATCAATCTCAGTGTATGTAGCTGGTGCCCTATCCACTGAGCTACAGGTGCCACCTGGATTTTACTTTTATCTCTCACAAAATTTGAAACTCAGCATAGTGCAAAGGTGACAATCAGGGTCTTTGGAGCCTGACTAATTTGAATCCCCCCACTGCTACCTAGGTTGCCTGATCATGGGCAAGTTACTCAACTTTTCTCTGCCTCTCAATGAGAAGATTCTAACAACATCATTCATAGGGCTCCTGGGAGGATGATACAAGCTAATATTATACACATAAAGAATGTAGGGTGGTGCCTGTGGCTCAAAGGAGTAGGGCGCCAGCCCCATATGCTGGAGGTGGTGGGTTCAAACCCAGTCCCCAGCCAAAAACTGCAAAAAAAAAAAAAATGTAGAGCACTGTCTAGGTCCCAGTGAATGCTGCCTGATATTATTGTTACCATAAGCGTTAAAAAACAGCTTTTTCAGTACTTGTTTTAGCCTACTTGGTGGGCTGTAATCCCCTAGATGGAAGAATTATATTCTGCTCATATGTGTATACATGTTAAGTGCTAAACCTGTGTCATGGAATACAACAGGTACTCAACAAATAATGTAAATAAATGTACGACTTCAGACCTCCAAGTTCAAGAAATTATAAATCATAGCAAAATTTGTACTTTGGAATACCTGTTTAAAATTCATGCTTTAATTTCAAAACATCCATCTTGCACTGCATTGCTGAAACACATTTACATAAAACTTTTATAGCAACACAAAAATTATATTTACTAGGAACTTTCCCTTTACTCCATATAATTTGTTCTTGGTATCCAGTGGTTTAAAATTCTTGCCTATAAAACTCACTACAGGGGTGGCTCCTGTGGCTTAGTAGGTAGGGCGCTGGCCCCATATACTGAGAGTGGCAGGTTCAAACCTGGCCCCAGCCAAATTGCAACAAAAAATAGCCGGACGTTGTGGTGGGCCCCTGTAGTCCCAGCTACTCGGGAGGCTGAGGCAAGAGAATCGCCTAAGCCCAGGAGGTGAAGGTTGCTGTGAGCTGTAACAAGACGGCACTCTACCAAGGGTGATAAAGTGAAACTCTGTCTCTACCAAAAAAAAAAAAAAAAAAAAGAAAGAAACACACACACAACTAATGAAAGACCAAGAGATGCAATTACTCTACTTCCTGGTTTCTGCCTGGGAAACTTCTTCAGAACACACCTACAAGTATCTCCAGTGAAAACCTGCTGGTTACAAACTGCCATTCCTTTTTTTATTTCCTATCTTCCCTCTAAAACCCTTCACACATGTACCCATAGTAAAAAACACAAATGCCTATAATAAAGACTGTATAAAAGAATGTAGCTTTGATTCGAAAGACTTCAATAGTCCATAAGCAGAGCTTCAATTTCCAAAAATGAATGAAAGTTAACCAGGCAATATTCCCAGTTTACTAGGTATCTAAAACCACAGCCATTTTCCTAAGGCAAGGAGGGAGCTTATTTGATTGCTATGAAGCTTCATGGTAAATGATTCAGCAACAGTATAGAAAATACTACCTGCTATTCTAGATAATTTCCTGAATCAGTTAAAAATAGACTACACTTCAAACAATGGCGACTTTGTGGGAAAAGAGCTTAAACAGTTTATTTACACAATAAACAGTGGTTTACCACTTTATCTAAAACGTTTTATCCAAAACTAGTTTAGCATAAAGGTTTGTAGAGTGCCTACTATGTGCCATTTAGTAGTTGCTTCACAGAATACGCACGCTCCACGTGTACACATAACATCTAGCATTTGTAGAATACTCTCTCATCTTATTTGGCTCTCAGAATACCTATCCGCCTGAACTTGCAAGTTTTACTGTTAGGGAAAGGGAGGAGCAAAAAAGTTAATTTGACTGAGGTATCACATCTGCTAGGTGGGTCCTGGCTCCAGGCTCAAGCGTTTTGACTCATACTCTAATCATCTGTTTTATAATAGTAGTTACTCAAATGCTCCTTACGTGTTCCACTGTCAGATTTTAAAAATTAATCCTACTTGACGACTTTCAGTATTGTGCTTGTCAGATTCTGTTAAAAATCAAAATACACAAAAAACTGTTTAAAAGTTCACGGTCTCAGTAATTCAGTAAATTCAAGCTCCCTGACTAATCCTGGCGAAAGCCCCAGCGTTTACTCCGGGCCGTGGGCGCCCCCTCTTCATCCAAGACGTCGCCCCGGGAACCCCTGAGGTGAGCGACCAGAAGACCTCAGCCCGGCTCCACCACTACCCGCGGGCACCTCCCAAGGCCCGGGGCTCCCGGGCCGCCCACGGGGCGTTGCGCTGGGTTTGAAACTGCCAAGACAGGCGGCGCCGGGCGGGCACCTCCGGCAGCCGGGCCACCGCAGCCCCGCGCCCGACGCCCGGCAGGCGACACCGACAGCCCCTAGCAGCTGCAGAGCCTGCGGCCTCAGACCCCGCCCCGGATCGTGCCGCTCCTACCTGCCTTGGCCTGGACGCTGCCTGCGCCGCTGGGCTGCGAAGTTTCCGTCCTCTACCGGAGCTGTGGATCTCCCCGGGCCCCTGCCGGCCGGCTCGGTCCCGCCCCCGCAGGCCGCTGCAGGCCCCGCCCAGGCCCGCCCAGGCCCGCCCAGGTCCGGTTCTTACTGGCTCTCGTTCCCACCGTTCACGCTCGGCCCGCCCTCGGCACCGCCCTGCGCCGTCGCGAGGGGAACCTCCGCGCTTCGGGTCCGCATTTGGGCCAGAACCTTACTCCGGACTTGGGTTGCCGCGACGCGCAGTAAGGCTGAGGCCTCGAGGCAAAGCTCCGTGACCTTCTCCGCGCCCACGGTCAGTCAGACCGGCCCCACGGCGACGGACCTGAACTTTACGAGACGGTCAACGCTTCCCAACTACCTGGCAAGATGAAGCCTCGTTTAATCAAAGAATCCAAATGGCACCTCACCCAAGGGAGCCATAGATCCGTCGTCGGCCACAGGGCTCAGAAGACCTGCCCGCTCCAGTGAAGCAGCGGCACCCTTTCACTAGCTGAGCTCAAAGAGAATACATTTCTCGGGCAATTGCAATATGGTGCCAACTTTAAAAGTAAAGGGATGCAAATAACTCCTCTAGCACCTCAGGCTTGGAATCTCAGAGCAGAGGGTGCCTGGATACTCCCAGTGCCTGAGGTCGGCCCCACGCCCTGTTGAGACACACAGGCCTAAGCACTCCGCCTGTAACACGCTCCTACCTGAGTATGTGTGTGGCGCTGTGCCTACTACAAGAAGTAGCCCAGTTTCACTAGGGCTGGGAGATGAGCATGAGTTGAGCCTGTTTGCCAGGCACTGGCTAGCCACCCCACCCCAGCCCGCCTCACCCCGCCCCATTCCACCCACCCCTACCCCACCCGGGCCTCTTGGATCTGGTGACCAAACTCTTCCCACATTTGTTCACATAGAGGTACCAAAATAGAAGACCTCCAGGAAGAGAGGTGTTTGGTTACACATCACAGATGACTGTCAGAGGCCAACTTCTTAACCAAAACAATAAAGGCAGCATATCCCAAATCGTTGTGAAACCGTGACTTGTAGACAACAAAACAGGAATTACATTCTATGATGGAGGAAAAAATTAAAGACAAGACTTAAAAAAGAAATCATGTCCAAATGACGAAGTAAGTGTGAATATTGTTTGTAGTAAATTTTGAACACTAATCTTCATGGGTTCCCCTAACAAGAATAACAACAAATCCTTTTCTAATGTATTTAGAAATTTATTTTTTGAATTTTGCATTCAAATAAAGTAAGGCAGATTAAATTCCAGGAACCAAATATGAAACCAAATCTGTCATGGGCTGTAAATAGATGTCCTAAATAGATTCATATGTATGTATTCTACTGCCCTCTCATGGGTAAGATGGAGGAATATATAATGTATGTCCTTTTAAGTCTGAGAATAGCATGCTTACTTTAATAATATGTATTATTTCAATGACAGGTAGGCCAAGGTAAAATAAAATCAGGTTCTCTAGGACTTACAAATACTCAGCAAGAAAAATTTCAACTTCAGAAACCAGGAAGGTAATTCTTACACTAGGGCTAGTACAAACATGCCATGAGAGTTACGCCTATGCTTATGGCTACCTATACAGAGTGTGGAAACATGCCTGAATTTGCTTTTAATTTTTTGCCTTTTGAAACGTCATTACTTTCTGAGATGTTTCACAAACTTCTCTTTTTTACATATGGAACCACATACTCTGTAATTTCATGGCGTGAACAACTTGAGGGTCAGAATAAAATCTTTTTTTTTGAGACAGAGCCTCAAGCTGTCCCCCTGGATAGAGTGCTATGGCATCACAGCTCACAGCAACCTCCAACTCTTGGGCTCAAGCGAGTCTCCTGCCTCCCCCTCCCAAGTAGCTGGGACCACAGGTTCCTGCCACAACAAACGGCTATTTTTTTTTGGTTGCAGCCATCATTGTTGTTTTGGCAGACCCGGACTGGATTCAAACCCGCCACCTTAGGTGTATGTGGCTGGCGCCTTAGCCACTTGAGCCACAGGTGCCAAGCCCTGAATAAAATCTTATTTATATCTTTGGTGTTTAGAATAAGTACCTGATACTAGGTGTTGATCAGTAATTGTTTCAATTAAATGAAGTATAAGCTCAGCCACTAGATGGCAACATAGTTGTTGTATGTGTAGAAGTATAACTAATTGGAATTCCACCTGACTGTAAGCCATTATTTTCTTAAAAGTTCCATGTATATTTTACTTGTAAAATATAATCATTAAACTGTACCACTATAGCTCACCATAACCTCATTGTCAATTACATCCTTAAAGATTACATCCTTAAGAATCTTTTGTAAGATAAATTATCCCTGAATATAATAACTCATAAGTACCGATTTTCTATATTGAGGTACACCTGCTTTGATTTTGTCTAAAAAAAGCCATTATTCACTTGTACCTTGTCAGAATTTTTTTTTTTTTTGAGACAGAGCCTCAAGCTGTCACCCTGGGTAGAGTGCCGTGGCCTCACAGCTCACAGCAACCTCCAACTCCTGGGCTCAAGCGAGTTTCCTGCCTCTGCCTCCCAAGTAGCTGGGACCACAGGCACTCACCACAATGCCTGGCTATTTTTTGGTTGCAGCCATCATTGTTGTTTGTGGGCCCTGGCTGGATTCGAACCCTCCGCCTTAGGTGTATGTGGCTGGCGCCTTAGCCACCTGAGCCACAGGCGCCGAGCCCTTGTCAAAATATTTTTACTTATTTTTTTAAATTTAAAAAGTTAATCATCATCATCATCATTATTATTATTATTTTTAGAGACAGTCTCATTTTGTCACCCTAGGTAGACTGCTGTGGTGTCACAGCTTACAGGAACATCCAGCTCTTGGGCTTAGGCGATTCTCTTGCCTCAGTCTCCCAAGTAGCTGCAACTACAGGTGCCTGCCACAACGCCTGGCTATTTGTGTTGTTGTTGCAGTTTGGCCAGGGGTGGGTTTGAACCCACCACTCTCGGCAGATGGGGTGGGTGCCCTACTCACTGAACCACAGGTGCCGCCCAATTATTATTTTTTTTAAGAGACAGAGTTCTCTGTTGCCCAGGCTGGAGTGTGGTGGCATGATCATAGCTCACTGTAGCCTGGAACTCCTAGCTTACACGATCCTCCCACCTCAGCCTCCAGAGTAGCTAGGATTACAGAGGAAGCTACAGCACCCATCTTAAAGGACTTTTTAGTGGTTCTAAGTGCCTTAAGAAAATTTTGTTTTATAAACAAAAGCCTGTACTCCATCAACAACAATATAAGTTATTTGCTTATATTTTTGCCCAACTTTAATAACTTTTTTGCTTGAAAGTCAAGAAGACTCTGCAGTCAGACAAATCTTGGTCCTCACTGCTACCCTTCACCAGGTATATTCTTGTGCAGGTTATTAACCTTACTAACCCCTATTTACTAATTGTCCCCAAAATGGAGATAATAATATCTACTTTATAAAGGTTGTGAAAAGGAGTAAATGAAATACTATCAGTGGGACATCTAATACAATCCTTAGTTTACAATAGGAACTCAGGAACTAGAAACTGTTGTTCAAACTCCACAATGAAAATTGCATCCATATTATTATTTGATTTATTTATTTTATTCTGTTGATTTAAGGCCCTCAGCAATTAAATTGAGTTCATAACACCAAGTTTCATAGCGATAGGCCATGCGAATTTGGGCTACATTTGTCCTCCGGATGTCATTTCCAGCAGGGCCTTCCTCAAGGTAATTTTCACCCAGAAACTTTACTTTCTCCTAGAAGAGAAAAGGAAGCAGAATGATTGTTGTCTCTTTTTACCCTGCATATTCCATAAAATTTTTTCCTTAGTACTGCAAAAGAAAAAAAAATTCAAAACACTTATATAGTGCTTCATGGTTCACAGTCTGTTAAAAAATCAAGTGTATTTTATTTTCCTTACCCAAAAGGTATGGCCAAGGGAGAGAATAATCTTATCTATTTCCTGTCTACAGTAACTGCATATGATTTGTGATACAACCCTTCCACATGTGTTTGTCCAACTACTTTTTCAGTATTCAAGTTCCCAGGCACTATATTCCAAAGGTTAACATGGGTCTACCTCATGAGAAATTCCGCACTGCAGAACACTGTTCCTTGCCACTTCACACATATCACAGGTGCTCAACTTGAAGACCTGGGCAGCAATGGCATATTCTTCCATCAGGGGCTCCTGCAATTATTTGTTTAAAAGAGGCAAAAAAAAAAAAAAGGAATGCATTAATAAAAGAAGCAACGTGCTTACTTCATGAAAAGAAAATGCAAGGCCTGTATTTGACTTTTAAATTCTGGGTACTAACAACAGTCGAGCAAAATGCATTTGGATTACCGGTACTCAAGAGTCCTTGGTATACCTTGGTGAAGTGGAATTGCATCGGGTCATCTGTTGACAGTGAGATCATCAGTCCTTTCTGGAGGAAATCTAGAAAAGGATTTTTGGCATACTCTAGAAATAGGCTGTTGTTACTTAATGGTGACATGGCAATAGGTATCTGGGCTAAGAAAAACAAGTACTGTAACACAGGAGTCTGAAAAAGAAAAGTGAAAAAACATATATAAGTATGTTGAGAAATGGATACAAACTAGAAACATTAAAATCTCATGGCCTACCTCAAGCTTTCAATAAAATTATCACCTGCTTCTTAAATACTCTAATAAAGAAGAATGGTAATTTTTCAATGTAAGTATGTAAACACTATTTAGAATCATCATCAGCATTTAAGATCATCAATTTTCTTTTCTTTCTGGGAGACAGAGTTCCACTTTGTTGCCCTTGGTAGAGTGTCATGGTGTTATAGCTCACAGCAACCTCAAACTCTTAGGCTCAAGAGATTCTCTTGACTCAGCCTCCTGAGTAGCTGGGACTACAAGTGTCCACTATAACACCCAGCAATTCTTAGAGATGGGGTCTTGCTCTGTCTCAGGCTGATCTCAAACCTGTGAGGTTATGCAATCCACCTGCCTTGGCCTTCCAGAGTGCTGTGATTACAGGCGTGAGCCACCATGTCTACCCCCCAAGATCATCAATTTTCGGAAACATTGACTCAAATGAAATTGTTTGACCTTTAATTGCCTAACTTAGATGATGTCTCAGGCAGAAAAACTTCACTTTGAATCATTCCTTTTTTACCCTACAAGAAACTTCTGACTTTCACAAAAGGCAATTTAAAGCATGCTGTAACAAGACATCTGACAAAAACTAGCTTAAAGTAAGCCAAGCTGTCTCTGGATTATTCCTTGTCAGAATTCAAAACTGAAAGCCAGGAGATCTGTATTAAATCATCTCTGCCTGCAACTAACTAGGTTGCAGAAAATCCCTTTACTTCTCTCTGTAAAATGGACTACGCTAAATAATCTTAAAAATCTTGTGTGCGCTACTTAAGTTTGATCCCAGTGTTGATAATAACTTATGACAGGATGCTAAGGGGGAAAAAAAAGATTCGTCTAGCTCCAATATAAGTTGAATAAGAAGAGTGCCTGCAACTTACCTTTTTTAAATTCAGGCCATGAGAGATATTATCTGCTATCATGAATGCCGTCATGAGATGAGTGAGAGCTCCAGCTTCCCCACAGTGAGGTCGGAATAGAAACGTATTCATGCCTCGTTCCCTAGAGAAATGGGACTGCTATAGCAATCACAGTTTCTGGGCACAGATCGATTTACAACAAAATTCAGTAGAAAAATTAACACTCCAGAAGGGAGTAAGCCATCCAAAGGATGCAGCAAAACTGACAATCCCAAATCATAATCTTACTTAAAAAAAAAAAAAAAGAGGGAGCAGAGGATGTGAAGTTAAAGGGGCAAATCAGTCAAGAGCTGACCTGAAGAGAAATACCATCAGTCTCAACAGGAATTTACCAATATCATCCTCTCATTCTTTCTTTCTTTCTTTTATTGGAGGCAGAGTCTAACTCTGTAACCCTGGGTAGAATATTGTGGCATCATAGCTCACAGCAACCTCAAACTCTTGAGTTCAATCGATCCTCTTTCCTCAGCCTCCAGAGTAGCTGGGACTATATGCGTGAGCCACAACACCCTGCTAGTTTTTCCATTTTTAATAGGGAAGGGGTCTTGCTCTTGTTCAGGGTCGTCTTGAACTCCTGAGCTCATGCAATCAACCCACCTTGGCCTCCCAGAGTGGTACGATTACAGGCATGAGCCACTGTACCTGGCTTCATTATTCCTTCTATTCATACTTTCAAGGGGAAATGTTTCCAAAAAACCCTGGTATGACACTCCTGTATTTCTTCCTTACACAAATATAGTGAGAAGAGTAAAATGTATAGAGTTTTATAATTTGCATCCTGGCTAGTGTAAATTTCTAACTTAAAAAAAAAAGAAGAACTCTGAAATTCACTAAAGGCACCAATTGAAATGTCAATAACAATTGGCATCTTGCCCTTAACTGAAGGAAAAGTTAAGAGATATTTGTGGCTTTGGCCGATTGGCAGCATCCCAGTAATGCCCAGAGGCCCCTGACCACACCAAGTGCCAGCGTATGGGAAGAGAGCCGTGTCATGGAGCCTCTGCTGCAAGTGCCAGTCCTTTCCTACTTACTTCCTCAGGCTGTTGAGCACCATGATATTTGCATACATGTAGTAGGCGTAGTAAGTGTAAGATGGATTCTTTTCCATTGTCCACTCCTGAGGTTTGGGGCTCTTGGAAGAGAACATGTGGCCACTGTGTTTGGACTCATCGTCCACACTGTCAAAGCCAGTGACCTGTCGGGAAGAGTGAACCATGGGGCGGGTTCAGTCCAGTTGCAGGGTCCCAGTCTTCAGAAAAGCTTTCAGCTCCAAAGGCAAGGACCGAATGTAAAGAGATGAGCACCATGAGTTAGGTATGGCCAGGTAGGAAAGCTGGTTCCTGAGCAGAAGCATTAGGGCCTACCAGGTCATGCTTACATGTTTGAGGAAAACACTGAGGTCGGGGTGAGCCTGGGGATTGATGGTGGCCTCAAACACTGGCATGAAAACATTCTCCAGCATCTTTCCGAAGTGTGGAAGGAAATTCTTGGATCGGAACACATCACTAAAGGCAAGAATGAAGAGAATTAAGAAAGAAAGGAAGATTTTTCACACTGTTAGCCTCAGTATGAGGGAATCAGAGGACCCACTGCCACGTACAGGAAAGACCTGGGGTGTCCATTCTAGGTCCACTCTTATACACGCTTCTTGATTACCCATAATGAGAGAGTCACCTGGAGTTGGATGTACGAGTTATAAATTTATTGGTGGACAACAAGCCCTATCTCTTCTACAAACCTCTGTGGTAAGAAAATTAAATCTTCACAGATAGGTTCAGATAGAGCAGTGGTTCTCAACCTGTTGGTCTTGACCCCTTTGGGGGTCAAACGACCCTTTCACAGGGGTTGCCTAAGACCATCCTGCATGTCTGTAATGAAAATAAGTTTATGGTTGGGGGTCACCACAACATGTGGAACTGGATTAAAGGGTCACAGCATTAAGAAGGTTGAGAACCATTGAAATAGAGAATGAAGGCTCGGCGCCTGTGGCTCAATCAGCTAAGGTGCCAGCCACATACACCTAAGTCCCCAGCCTGGGCCCGCCAAACAACAATGACAGCTGCAACCAAAAAATGGCCGGGCGTTGTGGTGGGTGCCTGTGGTCCCAGCTACTTGGGAGGAGGAGGCAGGAGACTCGCTTGAGCCCAGGAGTTGGAGGTTGCTATGAGCTGTGATGCCATGGCACTCTACCCAGGGGGATAGCTTGAGGCTCCGTCTTCAAAAAAAAAATAAATAAATAAATAAAAATAAAGCTTCTATAAACATTCTCGTACAGGTACTAACATGAACATAAAATTTCCATTCTTTAGAATAAATGCCCATGAGTGTAATTGCCAGGTTATATGACACTCACATGTTTATTTTTTAAAGAAACTACTAAACTGCTCTACAGAGTGGCTGTACCATTTTTAACCAGTGATAACTGAGTTTCTTCGCATCTTCACTAGCATTTCACATTGTCACTAGCCATTCTCATAGTTGTGTAGTGATATTTTATTGTGGTTTTAGTTTGTACATTTGTAAGGGCTAATGAAGCTGCTCCTATTTTCATGAACTTTTTTGCCAACTACTTATCTTCTTTAGTGAAGTTTCAGTTCAGGACTTTTGGTTCATTTTCCTTTTCTTAATTTTGTAAAGGAGAAATTTAATGAGTTAAATAATATTGAAAGTTGTTTTGAAAGGGGAAAGAATAGATCTTACAACAAACACAGTGAAAGTCATCAAAAAGATGTTTGAAGGCTGTAGCTCTGAATAACTTATGAAAGTTATGAACTTTCTTATCAGAAAACACAAACACATATGCCCTCCCACCCGCCAAAAAAAACCTGCCTGAGACTTCAAAGGAAGATGGAGGTAGAGGAGTATCACTCCACACCCTCAACAGGTTCTTGGTTCAAAACATAAGATTGGTTCATTTTCTAATAGGGTTGTTTATTACATTGTGTCTTGAGAGTTCTTGATACATACCAGATGGTAGTTCTTTATTGGTTACGTGGTTTATACATACATTCTCTTACTCTATGACTTGGTTTTTTATCTTCTTAACTGAGTCTTCTACAGAGCAAAAGTTTTACATTTTGGGAAAGTCCAATGTATCATTTTTCTTTTTATAGATGATGCTTTTGGTGTCAAGTCAAAGAACTCTTTGTCTAAGCCTAGAGCTCAAAGATTTTATCCTATATTTTAAAAATAAATTCTATACTAAAATTCATTTCCATTTTGAGTTAATTTTAAACCGTAGTCGAGGTTCAATTTTTATTGGCCTTTTTATCTCATTGTTCCAGCACCATTTATTGAAAAGGCTATCCGTCCTCTACTGAATTGCTTTGCACCTTTGTCAAAAATCAGCAGGGCATATTTCTGTGGGTTTATTTCTGGGCGCTCTATTCTGTTCCATTGATTTGTATGCCTGTCTTAGTGCTAATGTGATAATTTATAGTCTTGATTACTATAGCTATAAAGAAACTTAGATTGGGAAGATGGTTTCCTGCCAATCTATTCTTGTTTTTCAAAGTTGTTTTAACCATTGTAATTTCTTTACTTTTCCATATACGTCTTTTAGAAGAATTTTTGTCATTTTTGTTATTCTAGTTCCCCTGTCTTTCTATTATATTTCAGGATAAAATTTTATCTGTATCTACTGAAAGTCTTGCTGGGATTTGGACAGGCATTTCATTAAACCTATGTATCAATTTGGAGAGAATTTAATATTTATTATGTGAGTCTTTTAATTCATTAACACAGTGTCCATTTATTTAGATCTTCTTTGATTATTTCATCAACATTTTATAGATTTCAGTATACAAATCCTATATATGTTTTGTTAGATTTACACCTAAGTATTTCTTTTTTGAGTGATATTATATAAAATGTATTAGATATTTAAGTGTCCTTGTGTTCATTGCTAGTATATAGAAATATAATAGATTTTTTAAAAGGCAATATTTCAAAGAGCAGATTTAGGTTCACAGAAAAATTGAGAAGAAAGTACAGAGATTTTTTATATGCATCCTGTACCCACACACGCATAGCCTCCCTCATTATCAACATCCCCCAGCAGAATGGTATATTTGTTACAAATGATGAACCTATATTGATACATCATTATCATTCAAAGTTCAAAGTTTATATTATGGTTCATTGATGTTGTACATTCCATGGGTTTTGAGAAATGTATAAGACATGTGTCTACCATGACAGTTTCATATAGAGTACAGGGTGTCCACACAGTACCCATACGTAGGAGAAAATTAACAAACTCACAAAAACAACAGATGAATGGGAAAGAAGACTTTGTGTGTGTATATGTGTAGAAAGAGGTGGCCACCATGTAGAAAATATTATAATATTTATAAATATTTTGTAAAATTTTATAATGAATATTTTATAAATAAATTTACATTTAGGTACAATTTCTCATTTTTTCTATGCAGGGTGACTTGTGGGGTCCTCTGTGTTTTCACTGCCCCTAAATTCTCTGTGCTCTACTACAATTGGTTTTTAAGTGTATTGTCTTGTGTCCTGGGACATTTCTGAATTCACATTAGTTTTAGGAGTCCTGTTTGTAGATTCCTTGGGAATTTTTATGTAAATAATTTTGTTATCTACAAATAGAGACAGTTTTATTTCTTCTACTTTTTAAAATTTGTATGCCTTTTATTTTGTTTCCTAGCCTTATTGCGCTGGTTAGAATTTGTAGCACTGGCTAGAATTTATGTTCAGTAAAAATGGTGAGAGTAGGATCTTTGCCTTGCTCCCACCCTTAGGTGGGACGGCCTTTGGTCTTTCACCATTATGTATAAAGTAATTGCAGGTTTTCTTACAGATGCTCTGTATCAAGTTGAGAACATTTCCCTCTATTCCTATTTTTCTGAAAGTATTTTTTCTTTTTTATGAATGGGTGTTGAATTTTGCCAAATACCTTTGCTTCTTCAGTTGATATGATCATGTAATTTTTCTTCTTTAACATTTTATATGGTGGATTACATTCATTTTAAAATATTAAAGCAGCATGGCACCCCAGAAATAAATCCCACTTGGCAAGGTGCATAATTCTTCTTTGATACTGCTGAGTCTGTTTCCTAAAATTTCCATGTCTGTATTCGTGAAAGATAATTGTTCTAAAATTCTACCTTTGTCTGGTTTTGGTATCAGAGTAATACCAGCTTCACATAATAAATTAAGAATCATTCATTCCTCTTCTTTTTTTCTGAAAGAAATTGTGTAGAATTGGTGTGAATTTTCTTTTTTTGATAGTTTTCTCCAGTGAAACCTTCTGGACTTGGAGATTTCATTTTTGGAAGTACTAAATTATGAATTTAAGTTTTAACAATTATAGCACTATTCAAACTATTTCATACTGAGTGAGGTTTAGTGATGTTCATTTTTCAAGGAATTGATCCATTTTATCTAAGTTGCCAAATTTGTGAGTAGAATTGTTGATAGTACTCCCTTATTACCTTCTGGCATCTGCAGGGTCTGTACTGATAGCCCCTGTTTTATTCCAGATATACCTGTTCAATCCATCTAGATTATAGTTTTGTCATGGGTGAAAGAAGAGGTTTGTAAACAACTGTGATTCAGAACAATACATACTTATACTTATTTTAAGCGGAATATTTATTTACAGCCTCCCTTTTGTAAAGAAATTTTATGGCATATTTGAGGTAGAAATTCAAACTCTCATGACAATCCTTTAAGTGTTGTTTAGAGTTTAGATTTTTAAAAATGAGTAACAGAAAAGTGATAAAGAGCTAGTCTTTTAAGATAAATTCTTTTATAGAATAATCTAATTGATAGTTATGGAGATGACTTGATCATTTGTACTCAATCATTCTAAATCTGGGTTTTAACTGAAAGGATGTGGATAGTGAACTCCTCAAACAGTTAGCATCTTTTTATCAACAAGCTTAAATCCTGCTGATGGAAGGAAGTTGATTGCAGGAAATAACTCATTTAATGACGTAATACAGTAAAAAAAATACTATCTCCTTACCACCAAAACCAGCATCACAGATCAAACATACCTCTGTGAAGTCATTAATTTTAGATCAAGAATTTCATGTTGATTTACCTGAATTAGTTGGATTATCAATTGCTGTCTCCTCTCTTATATATATCACTAGTGATATTTGTTGGCAATTTGTGCAGGCTCCACCTTGCAAATGTTTTTGTTTTGTTTTGTTTTTTGCAGAGACAGAGTCTCACTCTGTTGCCCCAGGCTAGAGTGTCACGGCTTCATAGCTTACAGCAAACTCAAACATCTCTTGCCTCAGTGACTGGGACTATGGGCACCAGCTACAATGCTGAAAGTTTACATGCAGGAAAAAGCTCACTGGGGGTGTTGGCAACTGTGTTCTCATAACTGTAGAATGCTTTGCTGGGTGTGGTATCATCATGTCAGACAGAATTTGGTGCTTGGAGTCAAAGCCATTTAATTATGAGCCTTACCAGTTATGCTATAACTTATTAGCAGTGTGATGGGCAAGTTAAACTCGCTGAACTTCAATTTCATTATGGAAAGTGAGATTAGTAGTAAATATAGTATTAAGAGAATTAGGAAAAATTTATGTAATATACCTACCACTGTGCCTGCCTAAACACTCAGCAAATGGTAGCTATTATTATTATTCTGTAACAACAATAACAAAAATAATAGCAACAATAATAAAGATGCTAAGAAGAAGAAAGAAGAAAAAGGAATAAATTTATCAATGTTACTTTAAATACTGAGAGCTGTAAATCTAAATGTCACCTGGCTATTAGGTGCTATTTCAGTAATTCTATCAATTCCTCACAAAAACATTTATGAAGACACAGAAAAGGATGAAAACTCATAATGGTGAAAACTAAGACTGACAATTTTTAAAAGTTATTCAAAGAATAATCACAACTTATACTTCAGATGGCCAGTGCAGGTAGGTTTTTTTCATTCTTTTTCCTCTTGAAATGGAAAACACCTACTATCTTGAAAGTAGGTAGCAAAACCTTCCAACTCAAAAGAATTTAGGCTCTGTACCAATGGATGAAAAGTGAGGGGAGCTATTTCTTTACAAGTTGGGATTTATTTTTGAGACATTCAGAGGATTGTCCCTACTGTGACATGTCCTCCTTTTTCCTTTCTTTATATGTCCATTTGAAGCTATCGCCTTTGTATATTCATTTATAAAAAATAAGACAGTTTTACATGTGTACTAGATCATTTGCTGAAGCTTAATTTATAATTGCCAAGATGTGGAAACAACCTAAATGTCCATCAACCCATAAATGGATTAATAAACTATGGTATATGTATACCATGGAGTACGATTCAATCATAACAAGGTGGAGACTTTATATCTTTTATATCAACCTGGATGGACTTGAAACACATTCTTTTTAGTAAGTATCAGAAAAGAAAAAAAAAAGCAAAAGAATGGAAAAATAAGTATCCAATATACTCAATACTAATAAGGCAGCAGAGGATCTAATACATACCCACAGAAAAACTCAATTCAATTCAAGTTGGGGGGAGGGGGAGAAGGAAAGGGGGAAGAAAGAGGGCGATGGGTGTGTTCCTACTTAATGCGCACAATGTAAGAGTATATGGCACATCTCCTGGGGGAGGGGAATAACTACAACTTGGACTCTACCTAACAAATGCAAACATTGTAACCCAATTGTTTGTACCCTTACATTAATCTGAAATTTAAAAAATGAAAAAAATAGGGCAGTTTTCTTATTCCATTTATATTGCCATAACAAAATAGACTGGGTAATTGATAAACAATAGAAATTTATTGCTTGACAGTTCCAGAGTCTGGGGAGTCCAAGATCAAGGTGCCAAAAGATATAGTGTCTGGTAAGGTCTTGCTCTCTACCCCATAGATGGTGCCATGTTGCAGTGTTCTCAGTGGCAGAAGAAGACAAGGCAACCCTCTTCAACCTCTTTTATAAGGGCACTGATCCCACACATGAGGGCAGAGCCTTCATGAGTTAATCATTTCCTGAAAGGCCCCACCTCTTAATATTACCACATTAGGTATTAGGTTCCCACATATGAATTTTGAGGGGACACCAACATTCAGACCACACCATTCTGGTCCTTCTCACATACAAAATACATTAATTACATCCCAGCAGCCCCCAAATCTTACCTTATTCCAGCATCAACTCAAACGTCTAAAGCCCAGCATCTTATCTAAATATCGTCTAAATCAGATATGAGTGAGATTCAAGACACAATTCTTCCTGGGGCAAGTTACTCTCCAGCTGTGAAATCAAGCATGTTATGTGCTTCTAAAATACAATGGTGGAACAGACATGTGTAGACATTTCCATTCCCAAAGGGAGGGTAGGAAAGAAGAAAGTGATAATGCTCTTCACTAAATCCCAAACCTAACAGGGCATACATTAAATCTTAAGACTCTAGATTAATCTCCATTGACTTGGTGTCCCATCTTCCAACACACATGGCCAGAGCTTGAGCCTCCAGAGTTCCAGGCAGCCCAGCCCTGATAGCTTTGCTGGATGCAATCCATGCTATAGATCTCATGGGTTGGAGTTGCATGGTAATGGCTCTCCCAGGCTGAAATTGCATGCTGGTGGCTTTGTCATTCTGGGGTCTGAGAAGTGGCCCTGTCTCTATGGCCCCACAAAACACTGCCTTATTGGGGACTACCTGCTGGGCCTGAGGCCCTCCACAGCATCCTTTGAAATCTAGGTGAAGGTATCCACTCTGTCACAGCTAATGTACTCTGCACCGTGGTGGAGGTGCCACACTGTCACAGCTAATGCACTCTGCACCCTGGTGGAGGTGCCCCTGGCAGACACCACCGAGGTTTACTGTCTATGCCTTCCAGAGGGGCAGCCTGAGCTGCACCTGGGCTCATTTGAGCCTCAGCCAGGGTGAGCCAACAAGTGCTGCACCAGGATGTGGGGAACAGAGGCTTGAAATCATTCTGTTCCCAGGCCCTGGCACTCTGGACCAGTGATGGGGGGAGGAGCCTCTGAAGATCTCTGAAATATTTTGGGGGTCATTCTTCCATTGCCTTGAAGAATGGCTGTTTTCTTCCACCCATCTATACTATTAATAATATCCTTATCAAATAATCACTTGACCATACCCTTAGTATTCTCTTCTGAACTTGCTTTTTTATTGTTTACAACATGGCTGGGCTGAGAATTTTGCAAATCTTTAAGGTCTACTTTCTTTTCGATGACAAATTTCCTTCTTTAATTTGTTTTTCTTTCCTCACATTTTAGTATAAGCAGTCAAGAGAAGTTACGCCACATTCTCAACATTTTGCTTACAAGTTTCTTCTGCCAAATATCCCATTTCATCATTGGCAAGTGTTTCCTTTCACAAAGCACCAGGATATTAACACAATTCAGCCAAGTTCTCTGCTGGTCTTTCCTCCAGTTTCCAGTAAGATGTTACTCACTTCCATCTGAAACCTCATCAGAACGGCCTCATGTGTACTTCTACCAACTTTCTGGTCACAACCTCTTAGGTAATACTAAGAAGATTGAAGCTTTCTCTATCGCTCCCTTCTTTTGAGCCCTCACCCAAATCACACTTTACTACCCATTCACAGTTTCCCTCTCCACACTCTTCTAGTCTCTGCCCATTACCCAGTTCCAAAGCTGCTTCCATATTCATAGGTATTTGTTATAGCAGCACTTCATTTCTTGGTACCAATTTCTATCTTAGCCTAGTCCTGCTGCTATAAAATACCTTATTGTGGGTAATCTATTAACAGAAATTTAGTGTTCACACTTTGGGAGGTTGGGAAGTCCAAGATCAAGATGCCAACAAATTTGATCTGTGCCTGTTTCAAAGATGGTGCCTTCTCACTGAGTCCTCATGTGGTAGAAGCAGTAAGACATCTCTCTTCAACCTCTTTTATAAGGGAATTCATCTCATTCGTGAGAGTGGATCCCTCCTTAATTAATCACTTCCTCAAAGGCTCCACCTCTTTGTAGTATTAAATATCACTTTGGATAATGGGTTCCAAAATATGAATTTCTGGGATCACCAATGTTTAAACCATAGCAACAGGCTATATGGAGTTTTGGTGATTGTGTTAGGCAGAGGGGCAGTGAGAGCAATAGTGGTTCATTATGTACAGAGAAGTGTATTCCTGAAAGAAAGTGAATTAGGTTGATATTAGGGGAACTTCAGGCTGTTGATTTTGTCTCTTCTGTGGGATGAGAAGTTCAAAGTAACAGGCTGGCTGGATTAGAGAAGACCCCAAATTAAGCCTAGACATATGAAGATTTAAATAGTGTACTTATAATCCTAGCTGTCTTCCAGGAATAGCACAAAAAAGGGAATTCTATTATCCCCAAAGAAGAGGCTGAGGCAAGACCATGGATAAGTTACAGACTCTGACTGTTAGCAGAAATTTCTCTTTCTTCAATGGAAGTGAAAATAGAAAACAACCAAAAAAAGCCCCTATCTTGTGTGCTTTAAAAAAGAAAATGATGATAAGAAGTTGATATTTTTTTTCTCTGAATATGCAGAGGGATTACATATTTTGAAAATGATTTACAACCAGAACCAGGAGAAGGTTTTGAAAAACTTCTTGGTAGAATCTTTAAATTACTAGCAAAGGTAATCTTTATGAAATTAGAACAGGAACCTAGGAGAAGAATATAGATCAACCTAGAGAGATAGTAGTAGGAAATGTACAGAAATGTGCTGGAGATAAAATCAGATGTCTGAGTTGAGGGAATTGCCAAGAAAATGAAAATGCAATAAAATTAAAGTCAACAGTAGAGTTGGTAAGCACAGATGTGACATAACATAAAATTTAATCAATAATACCGCAGACTTACTTGAAGAGGTTTTGCTGATTGTTAAGGGCACAAGAAAAATATGGTGGAGAAAATGGTAGGTATAAAGGATAGGAGCCTCATTAAGAATTAGAGGTGCTCAGAATAGAATTCAGAAGCAAGAATCAAAAACTGGTAAACAAACACTTTTCTGAGTGGAGAAAAGAAAGCCTAATATTAAGTATGTTGATTTAAAAGACTTAACAATGTTCAAACAAAATTAGTTCAGAGTGAATCATATCTTGGCAAATTTTTTCAATTTTAGGAATTTTCTTTTAAGAAAGGAAAATTCTAAAGGAAAAAGAATCTTTAAACAAAGTAAAAGAATTTTAAAAAAATCTTTAAAAAACCATGGTAATTATGAAACAAAAATCAGACAGACATCTATTCTCAAGGAGCAAATATCAGTTCACAAAGAAATCTTTTTGACAGAATTTTAAATGGATAGAACTGGGATGCAAGATTTTTATATCCGCTCAATTTTTTGTCTTTATACAGAGGTAACATAAAAACATTTCAAAAATATATGACAGCTTAGAAAACACATTATTCATTTGCTTTTTATTCATAAATTAATGTGAAGACATATTTGAGATGACTATTTGGAAGTTAATCCAAATTTTAAAATGGGGAAGTTAAGCTATAAAAGGATTTATAAAACTTCATTCAAATACTGTAGAACAAACACAAAACTAGGTGTATTAGCCAGGTGCAACAGAGAAACAAAACTAACAGGACACACACACACACACACACACACACACTGTCTTTCTATGTAGTATACATACGCATATATTAAAGAGATTTATTATAAGGAATTGGCTTTTGTGATTATTAAGGGTGAGAAGTCCTAGGATTGTTCAACTGGAGACCCAGGAGAGCTATGATATTACTATGTCTGGTTCAAGTCTGAATCCTAAGGCAGGAGAAGTCCAGCTCCAAGATAGGCAGACAGAACAAGCTCTCCCTTATTCTATCTTTTTGTTTTATTTAGATCTGTGATGGATTGACTGAGGCCTCCCCATATTGGGGATGGCAACCTGCTTTACTCAGTCTGCAGATTCAAATGTTTAATTTCATCTAAAACACCCTATGGACACATCCAGAATGTTTAACCTCACACTGGACTCCCCCCACCCACTCAAGTTGGCACATAAAATTAACAATCACATTAGCTTTAAATATTTGTAAGTTTAGTTATGAAATGAATGCAAACATCAGAAATTGTTCTTAAAAGAAAGTAATGTGAGACATCTACATAAAACCAGATCAGATTAATGTGGGTCTGAATGTCCAGAGAATGTGAGTAAATACCATCAGTATGAACCAGTGAGAGTGTGTGTACTGAGAGAAAGTAAAAAGATAACAATTTTTAAAAGTCTTACATGAAACTTAGTAAAGAATGAAAAAGAATGATTTTTTAAACACTTAGTATGAATAGAACTTAAAACATGGTTATCTTCCAAATCTCCATGAGATAAAATCAACTGAAACAGCAAATGACAGAAAAACAACAATTAAAAAAAAAAAAAAAGGAAGGAAGAAAGGAAACAGGCAAGCACAACTCAAGATAGCACAATAAGATGAAATATATCACTTCTGATCATAAATTTAAATGAGTCATATTCCCCAATTAAAATAAAGTTTTTCTAAAGAAGTTTAAAAACCAGAACTGATAGGCTTCTTTCATGGAACCCATCTAAAACAAAACACAATTTAAAAAATCTACAAGCCAAATTTAAAAAAGAGATGAAATTAATGATTTCAGACAACAAGGGCCAGAACATTAAATGATTTTTTTAAGCTATAAAGGCTATTTTTATTATGAACACTGCACTTCACAAATTATAACAATTGTAAATCTTTATGCATTGGCTAGCGTTTACATCTACAGTCAAAAATTATTTGGGAAAAAGGTGTACAGAAATACTACGATTGAAGGAAAACATAATAGCCTTATCTCAGGCCTTAACAGATAGAGAGGTTGCTGATTTTTTTTTGGCCTCACATCCTTTCCTTTGGGAAGTGTCCTTCCTCCCACACTTGGAGTATTTTGGTGGTGTTGGTCAAGAAGCTGCATCTTCCCCACTCCAGGACTGGATGCCCCACTCAGAATCCACGGAATCTCCTTTTACCTGTTCTGTAAGCTCATCCAGCTTTCCCACTAAAGCTTTGCACCTGAGCTCTTCAGAGGCTGGCCCTTGAGTTCTAGATCTGCCTTGAGAAGGTTCCAAGGCATACACTCTCGCTGATTCTCTCCAAGTACCAGAGTTCAAAGTGCCTGGAGTCTTAGAGCCCTCCAGTCTTTCCACACCTTGGGCTCTTGTATTAGGCTGTTTGAGAATTGTTAGGCTCTTCCTCCCTTCACCAGCTCTTCCCACTCAATTACCATTTTCTCCTAAAGACATGTGCTTAATAAATCACTCTCAATGGAATCCTTGACTTGAGATCGGAGTCTGGGAAACTTGACTTGAGATAGGGCATGACCTGAGCTGACCAATCAGATTGCTCATCTTCCTGACTCAAGGACTGGCTAGTGGTGGGCAATTTGTGGTAACTGGGACAGAGTACTTCTTATCTTGACGTGTGTGCTCGCAGGAAGACAGAAATGTCTATTTCTGTGATTACAATATATATGGAACATATATGCCTAGAAATTTAGGTTTAGGAGAGAACTTTTTGCACATAGAGCCTTTTTGAGAAAAAAAGACAGACAAAAGCCAAGCTAAGAATACCAAGTGCATTGTTGAATCCCTATATCTAGCCTTTGCTGACATTTAGATTTTGGAAATCTGAGTTGTATTAACTCTTTTAATGAATTATGCTAGTTTGAATTGGGTTTATGTTATTGACTTACAATGTAGTAATTCAAGAAGGAAAAGAATAAATATGTTTTTAGGAAATTCAAATAATATAATTAATAATGAATTAATAATTCCTAATCTTTGGATGTAAAATGACCTGTACTTCTTTTAAAAATAAGTAGCATACTAGTTACAAAAAGAACCTCACTTTATTCTCCAAAACATAACTTTTAAAGAATGCATTCTCTAAACTGTAACTATCCTAGAAATTAATTTCCAGTAGTTAAAGAAATACATATGGAAATTAAAAGTCTTTCTAATAATAAATATAGGGTAAAAAAATGAATTAAAAAAAGTGAAAATGTTGGTACCATTTTAGAGAGTTCTTCCACCTCACCCATTTTTTCTTTCATTCCCATTCACTATTTCAACATTCAAACATCTAGGCCAATTCATTTACTGACTCAGGAAAGGGATGGGGATGGGTAAACAAAAAAAATTCATTTCTTATGATTTAAAATAATTTTTAAATTTGACATTGAAAAGCTTACAGTCTTTAAGGAAATACTGAGGTATAGAGAAAATATCTGGCCACTAGTGGTTTGAGAAGGAGAGATACTTTCTCCTACCCAACTTAGGAAATAGAAAAATATTTCTCAGATTGGAAGATTGTGGGTAAATGGAAAAGACATCATCAGTGGAGTTTTGTATAGAGCCTTCAGATCCTGTCTCATAAGCAAACTTCTAGGAAACAGCATCTACTTAGAGAAGAAAGATTGACTAATGAATCGAGGTTCACAGGGATCATGGAAAGTGCCCCTGAGTGCCTGTGCCTCTGAGTAGTGTGACATCCTCAGTGTCAGCTTGTTGGGATTGAGGATGTAAAAGCCCCAGACTGAGTGGATGGTGAATGTTTCAGCAGGAGCCTATGTGGATGGCCAACATTGATAAGCAGATACCTTGCTTTTCATCTTGGTACCATCTAAACCACATTAATTGAAGAGGAGAATAAGGGGGCCTCAAATTTGATGGCTCCTGGTGGAATGGGACTTGAAATAAATACTGATTTATAAACAAGTAAACTAGGCTATATTTCTGCTGTACCATCGTTTGAATATGTTTCCTAAATTTCACTTGTTGGAAACAAGGTACACTGTGCCAACATTAAAAGGTGAGGTGATTTTCACCTTTCAGAGGTGGTTGTGCAATTGGCCCTATGAACATATTTCAATGATCCTTATATTTTTTTTATAAACCTCTTCTTTACCAGTTAGTTAAATTTGAATTGTTTCCTAGAAATGGTGGGTTTTCTGCAAGCTGATTCCAAAGGCCCATAGACAGACTTCCCAATGCCAAGACTCACCCTCCTACACAACCTGCCCCAGTGCACATAGCCCCTTTTTTGTTACATTTGACTTGTCCCAAGGCATGTGGCCCTGCCTTCAAAAACCCATAATCTCTGTTAGCCAGGAAGACACATTTGAGGCACCTTCTTTCATTCTCCTGAAAAAGATAATCTTTCATGTTAAAAAACTCCTTTCTTCCTTGGCAATCCTTTTTGTCTCAATAATTGGACCTTTGTGTGACAAGCCACTAGACCTAGGTAAAAACACCTCTGTGGTTTTAACAATAGTTAGATCATGGAGCCTGTGTCCTCAGGAATGGATTAATGGATTGGAGAGTTAATGGAGCATATCAGCTCCTGTTGTTATTATTTAAGGGTTTGAATACTCTTTAAGAAATCTGAAATCTGAGCCTTGTATTGGGAGAGCCTCCTGCTTAAGATCACAACACAGATTTCTAGGGAGGCGTTGAACTCCACTAGTTCCCTGTGGAGTAAAATGCCAACTGGCATTAATCTCCTCTGAGGAATTGGTGGGAGGGTGGAATTTTTCTCCCATCACCACCACAGAGGATCTTCCTCTGTGTTAAGGGATATAAGCTCTTCTGCCCATATGTCAGGGCTCCAGCTACTCCCTTAATCTCTGCCCCAGGCAAATGTAAATCTCCACAATGGGTATCTGCTTTGCCTGTTTACTAGGCGGAAATGATCCAGTTAATGTATCTTTCTAGGTCTTACCATAGTCTCTTCTATGGCCATTTTTCCTCAGAGTGCTCACAGACCCAGCAGGGGTATTGTAAGCTGTATCCCCGACAGGCCAGAATTTCTGAAAAGGCAGAAAGCTTGCTGTCAATGGCTAGCTTAAATATAAACTAGCTGACTTTTCTTTGTTCCAACTCACTCAGCTTACTTTTTAATTTTCCTTTTACTGGGGGAGCTTTCCCTTGCCAAGAATGGGGTCTTTGGTTCTCATTTTCCCAGCAGAACATCAAAAAGAAATGCTAAAAAATCCCCATATATGAGACATAGAGTAATCATATATACAGTTGTAACTATGACTATTTCAAAATTAATTTTTTAAAGTTTGAAAACAAATATTCTTGATTGAATTCTTTAAATTTTCTAATCTGTCACATAAAAATGAATTAACTCTATGTACCTTTTCTAGCTTTACATTTCCCTTTCGAAACTGGAGGCTTAGTAGAATCTGGTTGATTTTTTGAAAGCAGTTTTGGTCTTACAAACGTACACATATTCTTTTCTGGGAAAATAATTTATAACAATTAACATGTCTATTCTTTAGAATTTTGAGTCATCTCAAACCACCCATGATTCACTGTTCATTTTTAGTTGATTTTAGGTGAAGAATTCATAAGGTATAAAAAAGGGAAGACATTACCCAAGAATAAATTTTAAACAGTAAAGTTTTTATGTCTCTTTCTAATAAAAATATATGCTGATAATAAGGTAGGATATTATAGGAAAAGAATAGTAGGGCTTTTAATCTATATGTTCTCAAGTGTTAAGGGTGTACCTTAAGGATAAATGCAAGTGACTTTTCAGAATGAGTTTCAGCCACGTATGGTGGTTCATGCCTGTAATCCAAGCACTCTGGGACTGAGGCAGCTAGATTGCCTGAGTTCAGGAGATGGAGGCCAGCCTGAGCTAGAGTGAGACCCCATCTCTAAAAACAGCTAGGTATTGAGGCCTGTAGCCTCAGGTAATTGGGAGGCTGAGATATGAGGATCACTTGAGCTCAAGAGTTTGAGGCTGCTGTGAGCTACGATGTCATGGTATTGGGTGACAAAGTGATGCTCTCCTTTTTCTGAGAACAAATGATACACGTGGTGAATATCTTTCTGAGTAGCAGCAGAAAGAGACCAGTTAATGATAGTATGGAAGGTTTGAAAACTGAACATGGGGCAGAAGCTGTGACAACAAGAATAATCACACTTATCATGATTAATCTATAGACTTACTGTTAGTCTGAAATCTTGCTCAGAAAGAAGTACTTTATTCCTGATTATGTCTGCCAGGTTTATCTGCTATTTCCCAGACACTTAGGGCTATTGTATTTTTAATGAGGAAAGTATAAGAAGCAAAAATAGATCTCCTAGGGGATGGTGAAATACCATTTGCCTGGAGACAAATGTTTACTGAGTTTTCCTGCTTGGTACTTGGCACCATGCTAGACCCTTTGCAACTATAGTTTATGAAGTGGATTGTTCCCTGAGATAGTTCTGGAAGTACACGTTAGTCATGTGGATCTCAGTTAGAATCTGCTCCCGTTTGTGTCCCTCTGTCTATTCTTTGAAAAAGGCAATAACTTCCATATATTCCCACCAGCCAAGATTTTAAATTTAAAAGAACATTAATGATACCAGATTTGTTCTGCTTTCAAATATAAAATTATGTTGTCATATGGTCCTAAGGCCTTTTCAATTTAAACAGGCACCTGCCGCCTTACCCTTGTCCTCACGCTTTCCACTCCAAGTCTGCTTCCCCGCCGGCCCTTCTCACCCAGCGCCTGGGCTTTGGATTGGACTAGCGCCGAAGCTGCGACGGATGCTGCCACCTGCTGGCGTCTTTTGAAGTGTGTTCTCCCTTGTTTTCTGAGAATCATCCGATTTGGGGGAAACAAACAAAAATAATAAATAAAAATCTTGGGTCGGTCGTTTGTTTTCCTAGCATACCTAACCTGACAGAATTTCAAACTGTCAGGTGATCGTGTATGCGGTCATTTGCGGCAGGGCAGTAGCTGATCTTCGTGCGCAAAAAAGGTGAACTCTCTGATGAGTTTGAGCTTTCCTCCTGTTTACCTTATGCGTACACATTTCAGGCAGGATTCGTGACGTTTATGTGGTGCATTTGGCCACACTAAGTCAAAATTAGGTGAAAAAAATTCTTTTCTTTTTTGAGACAGAGCCTCACTTTGTTGCCCTTGGTAGAGTGCACAGCAACCTCCGACTCCCGGGCTCAAGTGATTCTCTTGCCTCAGCCTCGTGAGTAGCTGGGATTACAGGCCTCCACCAACGCCTGGCTATAAAGACGAGATCTTGCTCTGGCTCACGCTGGTCTCAAACCTGTGAGCTCATCCGCCTTGGCCTCCCAGAGTGCTGGGATTACAGGCATGAGCCAGCGTGCCCAGGAGGCGAAAAGTTTCTTGCCACATTATTATATATTTGATTTAATTTAGTTTAATTAATTAATTATTATTGAGACTGAGTCTCACTCTGTGGCCCTGGGTGGAGTGCCATGGCATCATCATAGCAGCACAGCATATCTCACAGCAACCTCAAACTCCTGGGTTTAAGGGCTTCCTTGCCTCAGCCTCCCAAGTATCTGGGACTACAGGTGCTGGCTACAACGCCCAGCTAGTTTTATTATTTTTTAGTAGAGACAGGGGCTCGCTTTTGCTCACGCTGGTCTCAAACTGCTGAGCTCAGATAGTTCACCCACCAATCCCTCCTAGAGTTCTAGGGGTACAGGTGTGAGCGGTTGTGCCCAGCCTTTGCTTTAATTTTAATTGAAATGTTCTATAAACACTTGCAATAATGTAGTTGCAAGAGTTGAGAGTATGGAAGTATGTTGTGGATATAAAGACCTTTAAATTCTATTAGTAGTCCATATAAAATAGAGTGAAGTTAATTAATTGGATTAAATTGCCAATTACAGGTAGTCTCTGAGTTACCAGCATCTGACTTATGTGCAAGTATCCCTTACTAATGGAGGCTGTTACAGGTAATAAGTAAATGTATCTGTTCCAACTTACATACAAATTCAATGTAAGAACAAACCTGCAGAACCTAGCTGGTTCGTGCCCAGGAACTGCCTATATTTTTAACACTCAAGTAATCTGAATTGAGGCATTCCTAAAAATGTTACTTCAAAAAAAATTTAACATCAGAAGAATGATTGATTCATTATGAACCATGAATCATGAATGACAATGTCTTTTAATCCTCATGCTCTCTTAAGAGAACAGGCAAAAGCAGATTTTTCAAGGGTATTTTTTGTATTAGTTATTATCGAATGCCTAGTACCTACCGTAAGGGCTAGAATATAGTAAACTCAACAATGTCAATGAATGAAATAATTCCTAGAACTTTTATTGTTTTAAAATGCCTGAGTCTTCAAATTAATTTATACAATGATGTTTGAACCTAAAAATGGGTTTGCCCATTCCAATAATCCAATGTGTACTCTGTACACATTGCTGGTCAAAGCGTGGTTCAGGGATCGCCAACATTGGCATCACTCATGAGCTTATAAGAGATACTGAAGTCAGGGTCTACTTCAGACCTACTGAGTCAGAGTTTGCACTTTGCCAAGATCTCTGGTGATTCACATGCCCTGCTGGAGTCTGTGAAGCACAGTTTTAAAGCACCTTAGCTGCCGTTACTGTCTCCATGTAATTTTGGATCCATTGTCTCATAGATTTCTGTTTTCCTACATAAAATTATTTTATGCAAAATATTCTTTTATTAGCTATGCACAATAAGTTTTTCACATCTTCATTTCCTTCTTTCTTTTCTAAAAGTTGCTTAGGCTTAGAAACTTTGTGAATTCCTACATGAATTGTGAATCAGGGGGCTTTTTATAAGGGAAAGTCCATTCTAGAGCCTTTTGATTAATTTTTTTTTAAATGATTTGAGGTTGACTATTAAGACATGGCTGCTTATACAGTTTTCTTCTCCGTAACAATGATTGTCAGGTGCAGACTCAGCACTACCCGTAAGGAAAGGCTTCCTGCCACAGAATATATGTAACAGCTCCCCAGGGAGAAAGCAACTCCCACAAGTCAGTTAGGTCTTTAACAGAAAAAAATAAAACAAAAATCATTTTACTGAAATCACTCGTGCAAATTTACAGAGGGGACTGGATCGCTTATTTGTTAATTTAATTTTTATTTGCTTTTCATTTAATTATTATTAACTCACAGCCTACTGTTTGTTCAAAGGAATATTTTGGCTATTTTTAAGTTGCCTAAAATTATTAAGATTTTTGATGCAGAAATGCACTTACAACAGTTATTAATTATTCTACTTTTCAACTTAACAAGATGCTCATCCTCAATAAGTATCTTATAAGTCACCTCCAGTGTACAAAGCGGCTTGTGCCAAGGCGTATACCAGCTGAGGGACAGCTGCAGATATGCCTGGGGCAAGCCCGTTCTCTGCCCAAGGAGAGGTCCATGTACAAGTCTTTGGGATAGTGGCAAGAGAAGGAAAATGCACTTGGGCAAAATTAAATTGCCAACACATATAATATGCAGGGCTCAATCCTTACCACTCTGTAGAAATTGCCTGTTCACTGGAAGGTTGTAAAGGGTCCTGGAAAGCCTGCGACTTTGGAGTCAGACAGATCCAGGTCCTGTGACATCAGGATGACACATCAGACAGTGATAGTTTTTTTTTTTTTTTTGAGACGGAGCCTCAAGTTATCCCCCTGGGTAGAGTGCCATGGCATCACAGCTCACAGCAACCTCCAACTCCTGGGCTCAAGCGAGTCTCCTGCCTCTGCCTCCCAAGCAGCTGGGACCACAGGCTCCTGCCACAACTCCCGGCCATTTTTTGGTTGCAGCCATCATTGTTGTTTGGTGGGCCTGGGCTGGGGATTC
>CAUYQV010144071.1:0-26674 GCA_963574575.1 Galagoides demidoff
CTGTGGTCCCAGCTACTTGGGAGGCAGAGGCGGGAGACTCGCTTGAGCCCAGGAGTTGGAGGTTGCTATGAGCTGTGATGCCATGGCACTCTATCCAGGGGGATAGCTTGAGGCTCCGTCTCAAAAAAAAAAAAAAAAAAAGTAGCAGGTCAGATTTGGCTTGGGGAAAATATTTAGGAACTTTAAAGGCATGAGGTTTAAACAGGAAAGGCCAGTAGGAAATAATGTAAACCTGACAACACTAGTGAGAGATACACATATAGCCCTCAGTTTACAACAAATTCAGTTTGGTCTAGGAATAAAAGTTTGCACGTTATCACTGAAAATAGATACTAGATGTTTCACTCATATGTCTTCTCTAGTCCTAGTAAGGATTTTCTTACTCCCATTTTATAGACAAGAAAACCATCAGAGAGGTTAGACAACGTGTCCAAGGGCACACAGTGAAAGAGCTGATATCTGAACCCAGACCAGAATGACTCAAAAGCTAAAATGTTTTCTGTTATATACCACACTGGATGACTCTGGACAAGGATCATTACTACAAGTTTCGAGCATGAAATACAATCAGCAACAAAATATTTTAACAAAACTAAAAATTAAAACCATTTTTGGCTCTAAAATTTATAATCATATTGATCAAATAAGACAGCATAAAAATGACTATGGCTGGTCATGAAATTTCACTCAATTGTGTAAACACTATTAATTACCTTGGCCAGTTTCTCAGGGATAAGTTCTTCTTTTGGACCTCCAATTTCCTCATCATCATCGTCCTTCTTCTTTTTCTGATTTCTCTGCTGTTTTTCTTTTTCTGCATTTTTTTTCTCCTCTTCTATCTGGGCTTTCTTTTGTGCTCTTCTTTGTTTATTACGTAGCTTCTTTAGCTCTTTATCAGACATGTTTGCTGCAGGCAGTAAGTGTTAATGCAATTGTAAGCACGTTGTATCAGATTAATAATTATCAAATTATTTAATATTCCCAAATGCCCCTAAAGAATATTGTATGCTATATATGTAAATGGGCCTATAAGTACCTAGCCCTTTAATGGTTTCACATTAGATAGCCAGCAAGTAACCACCTCAAAAATTTTTTGAAATTAAGTGGGATATGTATGTCAACATTTAACAATGGCAAAACAGGAGTTACTCCAGCAGTATTAAGCTACTCGCAAGTCTATGAATACAACAAGTTGATGGATATCTCCATGCCTTTGGACTGGGTTTTTAATTATGCCTTCTCTAACCTGACAAAAGTTATTCATTCTCTTCTCTGTGCTGCCACTATGCCATGGTGCCACTGTGCTGCCACTATGCAATATATTTTGCTTATCACAACAATTTACAAACCTGCTTCACTATTAGACTGTGAGCTCTTTATTCAAAGAGATCCTGTATTAGCTTATAATCTCTGTATTTTCAGGACCTAGCAATATGCCAAAACATGTAGAAAACAGTCAAATATCTGTTGACAAAATAAATGAGTAGCTCCATCGTACATAAAAGGTTTGATATTAAAAATAATATCCCTAGAGTTATAAACTGTGGAATATCTCCAAAGAAAGACTAGAAATCATTGATAAATATGCTATAACAAAGTAATAAATGTACACTGTTAAGGTTTCAAGCAACAAACTTGAAAGCTACATGCTCAGTCCACATTAATTTGGGTAACACTTGTTAATACTGAAAAATGAAAAAAGTCAGTCCAAAATATACCACCACTGTGGTGACTTCAAAACATGTCCACGAATTCTTCCCTTCAAAAAGCAAAGCCTATTTCCCCTTCCTTTAAAGGTGGGCTATAATTAATAGCAATGAACAGAATGTACTAGAAATGAAGGTGTGTAACATTTATGTTAGGTAGGACATAAAAGTACTTAGAGGTTGCTCCTTTCCTTCTCTTGGATCACTCAGAGGAAGCTAGCTACCATGTTGTGAGGAAAACCAACCAGTCTTCTAGAAAGAACCATGTGGTTGTGAGAATAAGCAATCTTGGAAGCTGATCTTCCTAATCAAGTTCACTGTGAACACCCATGAGCTGACATCTTGATATTTCTGGCCCATATAACTGTCAGATAATAATGTCTGTTACTTAAAGCTGTTTTAAAGCCTTAAATAATTTGTTTTGCATCAATAAGTAATCAGCATAGATGTTGGTACTGGGAAGTGGGATACTGGTATAACAAAAACATAAAATGTGGGAGTAACTCTAGGACCAGGCAGTGGCAAAAGGTGATGGACTTTGAGGAGAGATTCTATGAAAGTTTGATGAGCCCTGCACTATTCATAGAAGCCTAGACTTTGAGGACACTGCAGATGAGGGCTTAAGGTATAGTGAAGGACATACTGACAAAAAGTTTAGCAACAGTGTTACAAAATGCACAAAGTGAACTCAGAGATCTATCTAAGGTGATATTCAGTAAAAGTATTGAAGGTAGCACCTGATTCCTCTTATTGCTCATAGTAAAATGCAAGAGAAGATTGAAGTAGGGAACTGAGGGCTTTGAAAACTCAGTCTCTCCAGAAACAACTGCTGGGCTAAGATGAAATCAGGGTGTTGTTACAAAAACACATCAAGAGAGAAAGCAAAAGATTTGGCTCTTGGCTTGGCGCCAGCCACATACACCAAGGGTAGCGATTCAAACCTGCCCTGGGGCCAGCTAAACAATGACAACTCAAACAAAAAATAGCTGAGAATTTTGGTGGGCATCTGTAGTCCCAGCTACTCGGGAGGCTAAGGCAAGAGAATCACCTAAGCCCAGGAGTTGGAGGTTGCTATGAACTGTGACACCAGGGCACTCTACCAAAGGTGATAAAGTGAGACTATGTCGCTAAAGAAAAAAAAAAAAGAACTATACTTGGATAGCATGTCGGCCACATGCACCACCCCTGGTGGGTTCAAACCCCCTGCTAAACAACAACAACCAAAAAATAGTTGAGTGTTTTGGCAGGTGCCTGTAGTTCCAGCTACTTGGGAGGCTACGGCAAGAGAACCACTTAAGCCCAAGAGTTTGAGGTTGCTATGAGCTGTGATGCCACGGCACCCTACTAAAAGGGCAACAAAGTGAGACTCTATCTAAAAAACAAACAAACAAAAAACTATACTTGAAAAATTGTACATAAGGGGGGGAAGCTGTACTCAAGGAGCTACATCAGCACCTGTACTTGATTTATATGATATATTCTAGACTTTAAGTTAACATAGTAATGAGATAAAGCTTCTGATGGCCTTGGGAGGCATAACTGTACATACATACAAGAATAATGTAAATAACTTATAACCAGAATGTAGGCAGACAATGGCAGTTAAAAGTATATCCACAAATACTTCAATTCTTCTCAGAGTGTAGATTGTACTTGGTGACTCACTTCCAACCAATGAGAATGCGAAGAAATAATAAGGTGTGATGTCAAGAGAACCGAACTTTAGAAAGTGTTGCAGCTTCCTCCTTGTTCTGATGGCTAGCTACCTACCATGTCTAGAAGAACTCTAGAAACCCTACAGAGAGACTAAGAACTAAAACCTCCTGTCAATAGCTTTCTCAGTGACTCATCTAGGAAATGGATCCTTCCATTCTAGTCAAGTCCTTAGATGACTGCAGCCTCAGGCAAAATCTGAACTATAATTTCATGATTGTAGTTCACCTACATGCTTCTAAATGCCTGACTATTGCTAAATTTTGGGATAATCTATTATGCAACAACCACCAAAACCAAATACATACCTATTTCTCTTTTTCCTGGTAAAAATCCCTTAATACTAAATAAAGAAAAGTTCAGACAAAGACCAAACATTACATTCTGAAAGCATAAGATTATAATTGGGTGGCCATATAAATGCGGGTAATGAAGGGTAAAATAACTGCTACCACTTGTATGCTGGCTGCATGCTAGATACAGTACGTAGTTTTATTAAATGTAATATTCTTGGGCAGTGCCTGTGACTCAAAGGAGTAGGGCACCGGCCCCAGTGCTGGAGGTGGCAGGTTCAAACCTGGCCCCAGTGCTGGAAGTGGCAGGTTCAAACCCAGCCCCAGCCAAAAAAAAAAAAAAAAACTGAAAAAATAAATAAATGTAATATTCTCAATAACTTCATGGATTAAGAGCTTAATACTAAGTATGACAAAACCAGGTTTCAGAGGAAGATAACAAACCACAGAGAAAGTAAAAGGCAGACCAAGGATTTAAATCTACTTCACTCTGCCCCCCAAATCTAGGCTTCTTATGCTCTGTCTTACCAAACTTAACTCAAGATGATGAAAGAGTTAAATGTAAAAATAACAAAACTAGACTCTGAAGTCGGGGATTTTTCCACTATGAAATACTAAGCAAAAGCAAACATTTTCTGTGATGGGGCAGATGCTAACTAATTTCAGTTTTATAAGCCATCAGTCTCTGTTGCTTCTAACCTCAGCTGTTGCAGAAAAAGAATTTAATAAATACAAAAACCAATAGGCTTGGCTCAGCGCCTATAGCTCAGCAGCTAGGGTGCCAGCCACATACACCTGCACTGGTGGGTTAAAATCCAGTCTGGGCCTGCCAAATAACAATGACAACATGGGTACCTGTAGTTCTAGCTACCTCGGAGGCTGAGGCAAGAGAATCACTGAACCCTAAGAGTTTGAGGCTGCTATGAGCTGTAACACTACGGCGCTCTACCACGGACAACAGCTTGAGACTCTGTCCCCCCGCCCCAAAAAATAGGCTTGTCTTCAATTATGTTCCAGTAAAATCTTATTTATCAAAACAGACTACAGTATGAATGTGACCTAGAGGCCCTACTCTATATTTAAGCTTATCACTGCTTTAAAAGGACTCATGCCAGTGCTCCATAGAATTACCATATAAAAACAGAAACAACCATATAAGTAATTAATGAAAAAATTAAGAATTCAAATCCAATTTCACTTAATTTAGTACCAATTATCAAGAAGTACTATAATTTTAAAGTTTACAAATATTAGTTATTATTTCTATGTGCACAACAAATGCTCAGAATATTAGTTTAAAATGAACTAAAGGAAAATTCTACACAGCTAGAATATTCCACTATCTTTTTAAAAAATATGTGTGTATACACAGAAAATAACATTTGAACCCACACTACTATACCTAGCCATACTAATTAATATCCACATAAGAGGGCAAAACAAATCTGGCCAAATAAAGAAAGCTTACTAAAAAGATAAAAACAATGTTTCTTGTGTTTTTAAACATCTCAACCAAATAAAGAGTAACTATCAAATACTTCTTATAGATACAGCAAACTTTATGGTGAAATATTAGAAGTACTGCCTCTAAAGAAAAATGAGTAACAAGTAAACTACTGTTCCTACTAAACAGAACTGTTTAGGGTTTTGCTGAGGGTGGAAGGGAGGTATCAATACTGAAAGAAACAAAACTACTAATCAACTGAAAATGACAAACCTAATATTAGAGTTCAATAAAAATGCCAACTTGGCATATAAAATATTGCATTGTATTAGAGTATTATAATTGTAACAACACATAGAAATAATGCTAATAGTAAATTTGCTGAAATTATGTAACAATTACACTAAAAATTAAGTAAGAGATATACACACTCTGGTATACAAAAAATGGATATTACTTAAGGTCCACCTCTTATGCCCTTCTCAAACAGAAGTCTGTTTTGAATCAGAAAAGTCCAGAGCAACTATCTAGAAAACAAGTCAATTTTATCATTTATGTATAAGCAAAAATCTGCATGTAAAACCATAAAATCTCTTAAAGAAATCTGTGTGTTGATGTCAATACCTTGTAGTTTTAATTATGCCCTTTACAGTAAGTTTTGTTTTTGTTTTTCCGGCCGAGACTGGGTTTGACCCCATGACCTCCAGCATATGGGGTAGGTGCCCTAGCCTTTTGAGCCATAGGTGCCGCCCTACAGTAAGTTTTAATATGTGTTGGAATAAGATATCATGTGTACAATTCACCACATTACTTTTTCAGAACTCAGTTCATGATAAAGGTAGCATTTTAAACCAGTGGAGAATATGCCAACCTATTCAATAAATACTGAAGAGTTTGTAGTCTATTGGTAGGGGAAGGGTGGGGAAGACATTCTCCACCCTATATCACATTTAAAAATTAACTCCGGGGCAGCGCCTTTGGCTCAGTTAGTAGGGCACCGGCCCCATATACCGAGGGTGGTGGGTTCAAACCAGGCCCTGGCCAAACTGCAACAAAAATACAGCCAGGCATTGTGGCAGGTACCTGTAGTCCCAGCTACTCAGGAGGCTAAGGCAAAAGAACCACTTAAACACAAGAGGTGGAGGTTGCTGTGAGCTGTGATGACACAGCACTCTACCTCAGATGACAAAGCGAGACTCTATCTCTTATTAAAAAAAAAAAGTAGCCAGGCATTGCAGCAGGCACCTGTAGTCCTAGCTACTTAGGAGGCTGAGGCAAGAGAATCACTTAAGCCCAGGAGTTGAAGGTTGCTGTGAACTATGACACCACCGCACTCTACCTAGAGCAATCTGTCTCAGGAAAAAAAAAAAAAAAGTCAAGCAAGGAACAGCACAAGCAATTCACAGAAAAAAGCAAAAGTTACATGAAAATATAAACAGAGATTCCATTCCACTAAAAATCTAGAAATTACAAATGAGATATTTTGCCAATCACAGCAAAACATTAAGGACCAAAAACTTTCGGAGTTAGCAATAACAGAAAATAAAAGACATCCTAAAACAATGCTGGTGGTAATAAAATGGTGAAACCTTTATGGACACTTGCAACTTGACACTATTGCAAATAATCATATCCCATGCCCCAGAAATTTCCACTTGTAATAATCAATGCTAACTAAATATATGTATGATGATGGACAAGGATATTTACTATATTACTGTAATGGAGAAAAAGAATTCACATAGATTCGTATATAGCCATTAAAATGTCATTTGGATAAGTATGCAAACATGGAATAACAGTACTATTAAGCAGGAGATAAAAAGTGTAAGTTGCAGAACACTCAGTAGGTTACATGTATAATCCCACTCATGGACTAAAAGAACAAAAAACAAATAAAAACAAAAAACTTGCCAAGAAGCACTCTGAAATGTGGATATAGTATATATACACACAAAGCTCTGAAAACTGCATTTGTGCATAAAAGGAATTGTCTCTTTCATCGGAAAAACGTCTGGAAAGGAGAATAGGTGGAGAAAAGTGAAAGATTTTCATATTTGCTACGCATTTTTCTATGCTATTGCAACTTTGTGTAATTAGAGTTAATTGTGTAACATTTTTATAATTTAAAGGAAGCAGGAGTAAAAACAAAGGTACAAAAGAAGCTAGAGGGTCTTAGCTCTTAATTTTAAATATAAATTTTCCAGTAAATTCTTCTTTTTGGTGTTTTCTTCCAAGTTTAAGCAGCAATCTATACAAGGGCTTACTGTTTGACCTTAGAAAGTTCTGAACTGTCCTTACACAGGAAATAAAAATTTAAAACGAATTAACAAAATAACTCAAAAGCTCTTCAGCAGGAGGAAGAACATAGAAAGTAACCAGTAATATCCTCAAAAGAGGAATCAATTAAGGGCCAAAGAAAAAAATCTAACTTTTTATGCCCTAACTCTTAGAACATTTTTACCATGAGTAAGTCATAAAGTGTTTGGATATAAAATTAACTTACATCTTTCTACAAGCAAAAATCAGTTTTATTCTGAAATTCTTTCCCAAATAACTGTCTCCCTAATCATCCTGACACTCTGCACAAAAAATGATACATTAAAAATCAGTCAAATGGCTCGACGCCTATAGCTCAGCGGCTAGGCCGCCAGCCACATACACCAGAGCTGGCAGGTTCAAATCTAGCCCAGACCTGCCAAACAACAGTGACAACTCCAGGACGGAGCCTGTGGCTTAGTGGGTAGGGCAGCAGCCCCATATACCCAGGGTGGCAGGTTCAAACCCAGCCCCAGCCAGCTAAAACAGCAATGACAACTGTTAACAACAAAAAAAACCCAGGTGTTGTGGTGGGCACCTGTAGTCCCAGCTACTCGGGGGGCTGAGGCAAGAGAATCGCTTAAGCCCAAGAATTTGAGGTTGCTGTGACCTGTGACGCCACAACACTCTACTGAGGGCGACAAAGTAAGGCTCTGTCTCAAAAAAGAAAGAAAAAGAAAAAGAAAAGAAAAAAACAATGACAACTCTAACCAAAAAAAAGCTGGGCGTTGTGTGGGTGCCTGTAGTCCCAGCTACTTGGGAGGCTGACGCAAGAGAACTGCTTAAGCCCAAGAGCTTGAGGTTGCTATGAACTGTGACATCATAGCACTCTACCGAGGGCCACATAGTGAAACTCTGTCTCAAAAAAAAAAAAAAAAAAATCAGTCAAATGATAAGTCAGTAGGCTATTTTCTTAGCTTAATTCCAAACTGGTTTTTAATATCTAAGCAATATTCACCTTTTAGTAGCTTATCAATTACTACTTAAAAAAAAGAACGACTAGTTATATAATGACCAATATTAATATGCAGTTAGCAATATATTGTATTATAGTTAGCAATTTATAATATTGGGTAAACCAGACATCAAATGTAAAATTAACAAAATGTAAACTTCTTAAATGCTAATGAGCAATTACATTAATCAAATGCTTAACTTATTTTGAACATATAAAAGTAGACAATATTTTTCTTTTGTTGTTTAGAGAAATTCACAAAATAACTATCATTTCCTTACCATGTACAGTATTCTCCCACAAGGTGCTTAATAAAAAGCTCAAGAGAAATACATACACACAGGTACACACACCAGAGCAAATACTGAGAAATCTTTGAATATTATACCTGTATCAGCTTCATGTTCTTTATTCTCATCTGTAAGGGGGTTATCATGAAGTTTCAAATAGATCTCTATAGCAATTCTTGCTGCCTTGAAGTAAAATGGATGTTGTCGAAGTACATCTTCTAGTTTTAATAAGTCCACATATGATCTAAGAGTAATCTTCCTCATACAGTATGTATGAAAGTCAAACTGGTCGTCAGTGATTTCTATAAAATGCTAACAAAATTATCTTTTTATTATTTTTACTGAAGTATAGCAACATCTATGAATATTTTAGATTTCAAATAAGCAAATACAGTTGGCCATCACCTAGTACAGGATATGGCATACAAGAGGCACTAAGTTACAGTAGAGTCACAGGTTGAACATTCAGTTTTTGTATTTAGAATAATTTACAAAGGATTATAGTATCTATAACAGTATTTGGTAACTTTTTGAGGATACAAATCTGAATCTTATGCAATGTGATGCTAATGATATGAGGGAGAGAAATTAATAAGCAAGTAAGTCAAGCAACCAGGAACTTAGAAATTTGAACTAAGCTCTGCTGTTTTACACTTGACTAAATTACAAATGTGAAATTACATAAACTATGTACACCTGTAAAAACCACACAAAAAGGAAGCCAACTATTGCTCATAGAAATGAATTGTTAAGTGAAGAGGACTAAAACACAGTGACTTTAAATGAGGACTTACATACTGTGAAAAGGTGTCAAAACTTGTATCTTATCAAGAGTATACAACATCACCAATCAACCCCACAATAAACAGGCTTCTAGGATTATTAAAGAAGCTTTGTATATACTAACAAAGCAGCAGCAGCAACAATTTGAAAAAAAGGTAAAAAAAAAAAAAAATCAACAAAAACACAATCAAGATACAAAATTCCAAAATCTTTAAAAAGAATTTATAGGTAGAATAAATAATAGAGCAGTTGGCTGAAAATATAGTTTATAATATTTCCATTATAAAAACTGAAAAAAGTGAATACTGATTTTAAAAATCACCTACTATGAATCATTAAAGAGGGAGAAGAGAAAAACCTATACAATTGCCCAGATCTTCAAGGTATAACAGAATGAGAAACTCTTATGTGTGAGGTACTTACTCTTTCAATCTCATGACATTTTTTCAGTGCTTCACCAAATTTATTCATTGCTCTATAAGCCTGGGCACATTCTGTCTGGAACCACATGCACTGCATTTCATTCAAATTCTCTACTGCTGAAGTTCCTTCCTATATGAAAATCATAATATATTCAAGATGATTTCTTTACAAATACATGACTTCATTACAGATTTAAGAATAAGATGTTCAACTGATTTAAATTCTTCCAAAATAATTTTTTTAATTAATTTAACCATCGTTAAAGTGAAAGGGAATAGTCAATATGTGAGAACAATAGAAATTATCCTTTTTTTGGCCAGGCTTGGTGGCTTATACCTATAATCCTGGCACTCTGGGAGGTTGAGGCAGGTGGATCAGTTGAGCTCCTAAGTTAGAGACCAGCCTGAGTAAGAGTGAGAGACTCCACCTCTACTAAAAATAAAAAACTGAGACAAAAGTGTCACTTGAGCTCAAGAATTTGAGGTTCCTGTGAGCTATGATGCCACAGCACTCTATGAATGATGACAAAGTGAGACTATGTCTCAAAAAAAAGAAAGAAATTATCTTTTCAACCACTAAAAATAATATGTAGATTTGCAAGTGATTAACCAAAAGGTCTATATCACTGAGGGTAGGAAATAACATAAGAAATAAAACACTAACATATGTCAGGTACTCAAAAAATATTAATCCCCTTAAACCCTTAAAAATTCATCTGAACATAAGTCACTGTAAACCAGAGTTAAAAATTTCACTATATAGGCTCGGCGCCTGTGGCTCAATCGGCTAAGGTGCCAGCCACGTACACCTAAGGTGGAGGGTTCGAATCCCCAGCCCGGGCCCGCCAAACAACAATGAGGCTTGCAACCAAAAAAATGGCCGGGCGTTGTGGCGGGCGCCTGTGGTCCCAGCTACTTGGGAGGTGGAGGCAGGAGCCTCGCTTGAGCCCAGGAGTTGGAGGTTGCTATGAGCTGTGATGCCATGGCATTCTACCCAGGGGGATAGCTTGAGGTTCCGTCTCAAAAAAAAAAAAAAAAAAAAAAATTCACTATATAGCAATCAAAAAATAAAATCCATTTTACTAATATTGGTTCCAGTTTTTTTTCTGATAAGGTTCAGCAGCTGGAGTGCCAGCCACATACACTGGAGCTGGCATGTTCGAATCCAGCCTGGGCCTGCCAAACAACAATGACAACTACAACCAAAAAATAGCTGGGTGTTGCACCTGTAGTCCCAGCTACCTGGGAGGCTGAGGCAAGAGACTCACTTAAGCCCAAGAGTGATGCCATGACCCTATCTCTAAAAAACAGCCAGGCATTGTGGCAAGCACTTGCCCTCTACCCACGGCAACAGCTTGAGACTCTGTCTTAAAAAAAAAAAAAGAAAACTCAACTATTTTGACATTAAAAATAGGCCAGCGCGGTGGCTCACACCTGTAATCATAGCACTCTGGGAGGACAAGGCAGGTGGACTGCCTGAGCTCATGGGTTCAAGGCCAGTCTGAGCAAGAGCAAGACCCCCATCTCTAAAAATAGCCAGGAGTTGTGGCGGGTGCCTGTAGTCCCAGCTACTCAGAAGGCTGAGGCAGAGAATCCCTTAAGCCCAAGAGTTTGAGGTTGCTGTGAGCTATGATGCCATAGCACTCCACTAAGGGAAACACAGTGAGACTCTGTCTCAAAAAGAAAGAAATAAAAATAAATAAATAAACACATATATATATTAAAAACACACTTTGAAAAATAACCAAGGTATACAAGTATAACTGGCTCATGTCCTATTTATTTTTAAGAAAGAAAACTAACTGTACAAACCCTTGTAAACTTTGAGCACATTTCTTCAGCTTCTTTAATCAGATTGGCTTTTAGCATGTACTTTGCACATTTGGAGTTGATGAATCTATCTGCTGTATCCAAGGCCTGGGCTTCATCCATCCACCTTGCAGCTTCTTTAATATTCCCAGCATGCTTACAAGGTACAAAAGTAAAATAAACAAGTAAGTATGCTAATTTTACCATCTAGCTAATTCATTACCTGTTGGTAAATAATTAAAAAACAAATGAAAGAAAAGGTATTTTACTAATATTGGTTCCAGTTTTTTTTCTGATAAGGTAATTTAATAAAAATCTGTTTAGCAGCTGGGGCCAATCAATGAAGAAGCATGCATTCTTCTATAACTTAAGTTCTGAATCCTTTCTAGCCATCAAGATCATTGGCCCTCAAGAGTTGTTTGAATGGTTTTGTCTACTGTTACATCCTCATTGCCTACAACAGTGCCTAATATCCAGTAAAAAATACTCAAAAATAATTGTAAAATCTGCTGGGCCTGGTGGCTGAGGCCTGTAATCCCAGCACTCTGGGAGACCGAGTCAGGTAGATTGCCTGAACTCAGGAGTTCAAGACCAGCCTGAGCAAAAGCAAGATCCTGTCTCTAAAAAACAGCCAGGCACTGTGGCGAGCACTTGTAGTCTCAGCTCCTCAAGAGGCTGAGGCAAGAGGACTCTGAGGTTGCTGTGCACTATGACCCACGGCATTCTACTGAAGGTGACCCCCCCAAAAAAAAATTGTAAAATCAAAGAATAAATAATAATAGAAGTTTTTAAGTCAGAACAACATTATTCACTGTAAAAGGAAACTGCATGGCCAAATTTCTACCCAAAAGGAAACATGGAACTAATTACCACCATTGTTAGACATTCCCCAATGACATTCAAATTCCTCTACCTAGTCCATTTGGTACAAGCCATAGAACTGATGAACAGAACGTGGCTTTCAAATTACTTAAACTGTTTTTTTTTTTTTTTGAGACAGGGTCTCACTTTGCTGTCCTCAGTAAAGTGCTGTAGCATCATAGCTCACAGCAACCTCAAAGTCTTGGGTTCAAGTGATTCTTTAGCCTCAGCCTCCCGAGTAGCTGGGACTACAGGCACCCACCACAATACTGGCTATTTTTAGAGACAGGGTCTCACTCTGACTCAGGCTGGTCTCGAACCTGTAAACTCAGGCAATACACCCGCCTTGGCCTCCCAGAGTGCTAGGATTATAGGCCTGAGCCACCACGCCCAGCCATCAAATTACTTAAATTGTTTTATAATCACTCTCTCAAGAGCTCTGATTACTAAATTTTATTTGCAATAAGATAGTGAAAAGCCAATTTTATTTTAGTATGTTGCTGGAATATATGATAAACATTCTAAAACATGGCCCAGGAGTTGAGGCTTCAAAAAATATAGTAAGTTGAACTCATAATAGAATCTTCAGTTTGATTTCATTAACATTGCCAGGCACTAATGTTATGAAAGTCAAATGTCAATAGAAACACACTGCACAGCAAGTAAAATTACCTTTAGTACTCTTATTCCTAAAACCCAAGAGACCAACCATCTGGATAACTATGTGTATATAAATACTTATAGACACAGATGAAGTATCAAATTAGTATGACCATTTCAAGTCTAAAAGTAATCAAAGTGAAAAATGTACTAGTTATTCCATGGCTTCTGAGTCATCAAATGTCGTTTTTTTTTTTTCACACTTAGAATCTATAAAATATAGGAAAAAGTTTATAAGTCTCATTACCTTATAAGAAAAGGGGGGAAAGATTTTTACCTTATAGATTTTAGCTTTCACAAGAAAGAGTTCTATCAATGTAGGTGTACTTTCAATAGCAGTATTTATGTATTCCAGAGCAATAGATGGCTGGCCAATTTTGTCATAATGTTGTGCCAAATAGTACTGGACCCAAAGTAATGTGGTCGGTGGTTCCTCCTTTCCATCATCTTTAAAAAGCAGGAGAGGAAGGAGAAAGAGAGAAGAAACCAAATTAGGCATTACATAAAGGGAGTATCCCCCCCAAATGGTCCTTATATTAATAAAGAAAAGTATTTTATTCACGTATATAGCTATAAAACTGTAAGATCTTTGGAAGTGACCACATTTTCTACTCTATATTTTTATAGGCTCTAGCACAATGCCTTGCATATAGTAAGACTTTATATAACAAATATGGCAGACAAATAAAAACAAAGATATCAACTACCTAAAAAGAAGAATAAAGGGCGTTAGAGGAAGACAAACTGTACTAGACTGGGAAAGTATACTGATCAGAATATCATTTATAAGAAAAAAAGAAATTTTCCACTAATGTAAAGTTAAAAATAATAAAAGCTCTGAATGCTTAATTGAGTTTCTAGCTACTACAATATTGAAACTATATAAATATATTCATGAAGTAGTTATTTTGTACTTTGGTGACTGGATTAGGTTTTAGTATTATGCTGAAGATGCAAAAATGCACAATTTATGTTGAATTAAAACTATACTCAAAAAATGTGATGACAAGTAAAAAATCTTCATTCTGTATTTTATTTCATGATTTAATTTTAATATATTCACAAGAAAATGTGCAAGTATACAACCTACACATTAAAAAATTCTTCTTTAATACAAATTTCTAAAGTCTGAGGACTGTTATTTGCTTTCAAAGAAAGCAATGGATTGCTTTTTTCTAGTAAAAGCAGGATTGCTCAGTGGACAAACAACAGGAGTGGAACTCACCAACTCCCCATCTGATAGATCTGCAACAAAAGTGCTGCATATTCTTGGGCATGTCACTGAACCTCTTCCACATTTGTAAAATATGTAGGAAAATGCTGATAATCAAAGGAACATCATGATGATTAACCAATGAAACCATGTAAGGCTTTTTTAAAAATACTATTAAAATTAACCTGAGATCTAGAAACAATGACCAACCCAAAAGCACCGAGCACCCCGGGTCCCACACTGGGTTCTCCCATAATAGGAAACAGAACTTCTTAGAAAAATAACTGATTCCAGATCTACAATGGCAGCACACAAAATAAACTGTAATACCCTGACTCAATAAACAGTTAAGGGCATTATCAACCATGGTATGTAAAGAATGGAACCATATGAGATTTAAAACATCAAATGCTTATTAAATGCATGAATTCAAAATACTTTCTAAAATGTATTTGTCATCTTATAGAATACTACTAAACCAAATTCCTTATTTTGAAAACTGGTTTAAAAAATTAAAAAAGTAGGAAACAGAAAAACCACATTTATAAATCATGCTTTCCCTATACAAATGGAAATACTGGGTAAGCAGAGAACAGATTCAGGGAAATTTCTCTTTTAAAATAATAAGGAATGATAGAATTATCACCAGTTAGTAATTTCTAACCATTGCTAACATATAAAACAAGTATTACATATGCCTGCTGACAGAGGAATACTCCACCGTTTGGAAATACTCTTGCTCACTTCTCTAATGCTTACACACACACACACAGCAAATTCACCAAAAAAAATCCTCTGAATCTCTTCCTGTAGTCAGACTTATCCATTAGAAGATTCTTCAATAACAAAAAATATTCAGTATCTGCCCCATCCTATATTTGGTTATTGAACAACACTTGAAATGTGGCTACTGCAAATGAGCAATGGAATTTATTATTTTATTTAACTTAAAACACATTTATTAGCCCATGTGGCTAACGGCTATCATGTTAGACTATACACTTCTACAGCCAATTATGAATTTATAGGAAATTCAGAGGACAAAGAAATTTTGTTAAGCAACACATGAGGTACATTCAGTACAATCTAGACTGGGAAAACTAAAAACAGAAAAAAATTTCTTTCTCAAATAATTTGTAGGAAAAGAGATGGATGAGAAATGTATAGATTTTAAAAGAGACTTAGGGAGGCTCGGTGCCTGTAGCTCAACCAGCTAAGGCGCCAGTCACATACATGGGAGGTGGAGGATTCAAATCCAGCCTGGGCCCACCAAACAACAATGACAACTACAACCAAAAATAGCCAGGCATTGTGGTGGGCACCTGTTGTCCCCGCTACTTGGGAGGCTGAGGCAAGAGAACTGCTTGAGCACAAGAGTTTGAGGTTGCTCTGAGCTATGACGCCACTGCACTCTACCTAGGGCAATAGCTTGAGACTCTGTCTCAAAAAAAAAGAGCCTTAGGGAGATATCAATCCAACTCAAAGTATAAATCTCATCTGGAACTTCAAAACAAACTTCAAAAAAGGAAAGAAAAGGCAAACAATATATATCACTTATAATAGAACTTGCGATGTGAACATGGATTATATATTTGCTATTACATATTAATTTTCAGATATGATAATGGTATTATGGTTATGTTTTAGATTAAGTCCTTAGCTTTAGAAATATTCGTGGATGAAATAATTCAATGTTTGGGATTTCCTTAAGAATAAGATAGGAATAAAGTAGTGAGGATGCAGGTAAAGTAAGTTTGATAATGAATTAAACATTACTAAAGCTGAGTTCTAGGTAAATAGAGTGTCATAAAATTATTGCATCTGGTTTTCCACATGTCTAAAATTGCCTTTTTAAAATTGTCTCTTTTTTTCTGAGACAGTATCACTTTGTTGCCCTCAGTAGAGTGCTGTGGTACCATAGCTCACAGGAACCTCAAACTCCTGGGCTCAAGTGATTCTCTTGCCTCTGCCTCCCAAGTAGCTGGGACTACAGGCACCCACCACAACTACTTTTAGGGACAGGGTCTCACTCTTGCTCAAGCTGGTCTCAAACCCATGAGCCCAGGTGATCCATCGCATCAGTCTCCCAGAGTGCTAGGATTATAGGCATGAGCTATTGCACCTGGCCTGCATATCTTCAATTTTATATAATTTTTTTTCCGAGGGCGGCACCCATAGCTCAGTGGGTAGGGCGCCAACCACATACACCAAGGCTGTCAGGTTCAAACCCAGCGTAGGAGGCTAAAACAACAATGACAACTACAGCAGCAACAAAAAATAATAGCCGGGCATTGTGGCAGGCACCTGTAGTCCCAGCTACTTGGGAGGCTGAGGCAAGAGAATCACTTGAGCCCAAAAGTTTGAAGTTGCTGTGAGCTGTGACACCATGGCACTCTACCCAGGGTAATAGCTTAAGACTCTCTCTCTCTCTCAAAAAAAAAAAAAAAATCCCAATAAACTAACATGATTTTTATATGACTAAATATCACAGAATGTACAATAGGAAAAAAATTAAATGCACTATACTTACTGACTAAATAATACCAACCAACTCAGTAAAAATTTCATAATATATTAAAATTTTCAAAAGGTTTTTAGAACATAAAACTTAAGCACTTACCATTGGGGTTAAATAACCGGCAGCTTTTTAGAGAGGTTTCATAACCTACTACTAATTCTTCTATGATTGCCACCTAGAGTATAAACACACAAGTACACTTCAATAGGAAAAATACAGTTACTATTCTTGTGTCAATATCTATTAAAGGACTAAATTAAACACTCCAGCATATACACACCCATTATAAATCTCTTAACCTATGGCTAAAAATTTTTAATGAATCATATATTTATACAAGTATATATTAAGACATAACTTTATAAAAACTTACTAGTAAACTCTTTTTCCCTGCTAGAAAATACAGCATCAGCTAAACCAAAAATCAGGAGGCAAGAGTTACATTTTGATACCTCTTTATCTCAAATCACACAAATAGCACCTACAAGTAACATTTACTTGTTAAGAATCAAGTATTAAGTGCTATGTAAAAAGAGAAAACCCATAAGCAGATACTCAACTCTCAATTTCACAACTCAGGGGAAAACATTAGTAAAACTGAAGACACAAAAGACTAAGTGTGTGTTTGAGGTACAGGAGAATGAGTTGTCACTTTCCCCAAACTGAAAATAACAAATCATATTTCATGGATGTCATTTATGCAAGGGAAAGAAGTGAAAGAGCAATCAAAAAAGCCCACACCTCAGACCTCTCAATGAAAGACTGGCAAGTAAATGCACATTATATGCTTCTGGTTAAAGTGTTTAGTGTATTTAATTTGTCTCAATTTTCTGATTCTCTAATCACATGTCTTTGTGACAATGTGCTTACAAGAAAATTAATCTAAATTAAGATTAAAATATCCTGTAAATAAGCATTTTGAATAGTATAGCTGAAAAACTAAGTTGACTGACTAGGACAGTATACAAACTTTTCTGATAGAACTTGACTTTTGAACAAAGATTAGAAAAAATGTTGGAGAAACTACTTTATCAACTTTTCATAACCTACACTGAACATGAAAGAACAGGGTGACCATCAAGTTCGTGTGCAATTTAAAATAGTGTGTAACTGAAAACAGCACATGAACTTTATGGCCACACTGTATATAGTAGAAACAAAAGAAAGAAAATAAGCACCAAGTTACTGGGCTAAAAAGAAAAAGATGAAAAGAAAGAAATATTAGAAGCATTTAAAAAGCAGGCTAGGAAGTCTGACACCAAATTCACAAAACATGTACTATTATGCAAAATATAATCAACAATCAACCAATCATTCCAAATCTGGAGCAAAAAAATGATAGCCAACAAAAGGCCATCATATTTTACTTTACCTTTTCTTTATCTTTATATAATGACCTCAAAGTATTGAAGACTGGTGGGCAACCCTTGCTGAAATTCATCCTTAGGAACTTATCCAAACATCCTTTAAACTTGTCACCTTGGAAGAGAAAAATCCTGCTGGTTTACATTTACCAACTAGATTTACTAACTTATACTTACTCATATATATTTAGTAACTTAAACTCACTCGAGTTGCTGGACAATTCTCACAATGCATCTAATTTTAATACGCATAACTTATATTTAAAACCAAGAAAAGAAAACTTAAGTAACTTGGTGGGGGGCAGGGGATAGAGGCAAGTCTTCCTATGATTCCCAGGCTGGTTTTGAACTCCTTGACTCAAGTGATCCTCCTGACTCTCCTAAAGTTCTGGGATTACAGGTACCAGTGACCATGCCCTGCCTATGAAAAGAATCTTTAAACCATAATAACATTTTATTTCCTTTGCAATTATTCTCACTTACCAGATAAAAAGTTTAATGGCAACCTTCTTGGCACCAATCCCCTGGGATATTTAGTCCAGGCCTCCTCATAAATTTTTAGCCGTTCTAACATATTAGCTGCAAAAAAAAAAAAATTATATATGTAATTATAAACCGTTTATTTTTCTGAAAAATTACACATTTTTCAAATTTCATAAAAATTATAATATTAAAAAGAAAATTTATGGCTTAGCGCCTATAGCTCAGTGGCTAGGATGCCAGCCACATGAACCTGGCCTGGGCCTGCCAAACGACAACTACCACAAAAAAATAGCCCAGTGTTGTGGCAGGCGTCTGTAGTTTCAGCTACTTGGGAGGCTGAGGCAAGAGAATCACTTAAGCCCAAGAGTTTGAGGTTGCTGTGAGCTGTGACACCACAGCACTCTACCAAGGGCAACATAGTGAGACCCTGTCTCAAAAAGAAAAAAAAAAAGAATTTGGAAGGTCACTGAGAAAGAATCTATACTTGTGACTGAAATATAAGTAATGTAAACTCAGAAATTTGGCATGGAGAAGTAGGAAAAAGAGAGGAAAGAGATATACTTCCTGGTCTCCCAAGTTCCCTGGAACAGGGAATCTTAGTGAATTTTCTTTTTAGGTAAAATATAGCTCAAGTTGATGTCTCTTATTTAAAACAAAGTTAGTCTTGACTAGGACAGAGACCCATGCTAGTATTTGGATAGTTTTGTAGTATTTCCTGCTCATGTTTTTGTTATGTTGTGAGAAGAAGTGGAAACAGGGGTAATAGAGAAAGGGTTACTGCCCTGGTCAGGGTTCTGAGTTGCAGACAACAGTCTCCACTGGGTCAGTCTAAGCAGGAAAGGATATATTAAAGAGTCTTAGATCACAGAATCTCTGAGCAGAACAAGTCTTAGAAGCTTACATGACTGAGAACAGACTGGGTAAGTATAAGAAATCCATGAAAATTTCCCCAACCACACCACGGGATTCCTTTTACTGTCACCTGTGATTTTAGGGACTAGATGACAGACATGTTTCCCCAGCTACCCCAGGAAAAGCCGAATGTCTCAGTGTTCATTGGAAAATCCTGCCTCAATGAGAGTTTAGTCACTGCCTCAAGTTACTCTACCTTCCAGTCTCTCATTAGGAGCTTTGGGGTGGGGCTGGGGGTGTGATAAAAATCTAACTACATGCAACATGGGTAATGTAGTCTCACATTTTGGTTTTTGTTTTGAGATGTTTTGGTTTCTAGTTTACACACACCCAAATAGTGTACATTGTGCCCAATGGGTAATTTTCACCCTGCACCCCCAACCTCTGCCTTTTGAGCCCTCAGTGTCCATTAAGTCACTCTGCATAAACATGAAGTATTTGGTTTTCATATCCTGGGTTGCTTCAGGATAATGGTCTCCAACTCTGTTCATGTTGCTACAAATGACATTATTTCATTCTTTTTAACAGGTGAATAGTATCCCATAGTGTATATATGCCATATTTTCTAATTTTTTTTTTTTTTGAGACAGAGTCTTACTCTGTTCCCCTGGGTAGAATGCTGCTGTGATGTCTTAGCTCACAACAACCTCAAACTCTTGGACTTGAAAAATCCTCTTGCCTCAGCCTCCCCAGTAGCTGGGACTAAAGATGTGCACCACTACACTTGGCTAGTTTTTCTAATTTTAGTAGAGTAGAGATGGGGTCTTGCTTTTGCTCAGGCTGGACTTGAACTCCTGAGCTCAAGCAATCTACCTGCCTCTGTCTCCCAGAAAGCGAGGGTTACTGTGCCCAGCCCAGTCACATTTTCCTCATGCACTCTTCAGTTGCTGTACAGTTATGTTAGTTCCATATCTTTGCAATTGCGAATCGTGCTGTAATAAACATAAAAGTGCAAGTGTCTTTTTGATATAATGACTTGTTTTCCTTTAAGTAGTTCTCAGTAGTGGGATTGCTGGATCAAATGGTAGAACTACTTTTACTTCTCTGAGAAATCCTTTTTTTTTTTTTTTTCTTGAGACAGAGCCTCAAGCTGTCCCCCTGGGTAGAGTGCTGTGGCATCACAACTCACAGCAACCTCCAACTCCTGGGCTCAAGTGAGTCTCCTGCCTCCGCCTCCCAAGTAGCTGGGACCACAGGTGCCCGCCACAACACCTGGCTATTTTTTTGGTTGCAGCCATCATTGTTGTTTGGCAGGCCCTGGCTAGATTCAAATCTGGGACCTTAGGTGTATGTGGGTGGTGCCTTAGCCACTTGAGCCACAGGCGCCAAGCCGAGAAATCTTCATAATGTTTTCCACAGAACTTTTACTAATTTACATTCCCTCCGATAGTGTGGAAGCTTCCCCTTTTCACTACATTCATGCCAACAACTGTTGTTTTTTAATTTTTTAAAAATGGGCATTCTGACAGCAGTCAGGTGGTATCTCATTGTGGTTTTAATTTGCATTTTCCTGATGATTAGTGATGTTGAGCATTTTTTTGTATGTTTATTGGCCATTTGTATATCTTCTTTTGAAAAATTTTGATTCATGTCTTTGGCCCACTTTTTAGTTGAGTTGTTTTCTTTTGCTTATTTGAGTTCCTTGTCAATTCTGGATATTAGAACTTAGATGTGTGATTGTGAATATTTTCTCCCATTCCGTAGGTTGTCTATTTATTCAATTATTTCTTTTGCTGTGCAAAAACTTTTTGGTTTAATTAAGTCTTATTTCTTTATTCGTATTTGCTTTGGGGGCCTTAGTCAAAAATTCTTTGTCTAGGCCAATGTCCAGAAGATTTTGTCAAAATTTTCTTCTAGAATTTTTTTGTTTTCAGATCTTACATGTATCTTGAGTTAATTTTTGTGAATGGTGAGAGATAGGGATCTAGTTTCATTCTTCTGCATGTGGCTCTCCAATTGTGCCAGCACCATTTGTTGAACAGGAGGAACTTTGCCCATGTATGTTTTTGTCTGCTTTGTCAAAGATAAGTTGGTGTATGGTTTTATTTCCAGTTTTTTTAATCTTATTCCACTGAGCTATTTGTGTACTTCTGTAGAAGTACCATGCTGTTTTGGTTATGATAGCCTTATAAGTATAATTTAAAGTCAGATCATGTGATGCCTCCAGATTTGTTGTTTTTGCTTAGGATTACTTTGACTATTTGGTTTTATTTTTTTAATTCAACATGGAATTTAGGGTTGTTTTTTCTAATTCTGTTAAAAATGATGTTGGTATTTTGATGGGAATTGCCTTGCATCTGTTGATGAGCATAAGAATTCTGTTCTTTTGTCTTCTAGCCTGAAGTAGACTAGGAAAGCAGACTAGGAGAGGGTTGGAATGGGTGTTGAGTGAACCAATGTACAGTGTTTTCCTCAATTTTCCTCACTGTGTTGTGGAGAAAGAAAGCCAGAATTCTCTAAATGTCTTTCAGACTACCTGAACTATATCATAATTTCATCTCTGCAAGGAGATTTAGGAGGGGAGGGCCAGAGTGTAGATATAGTAAATTATAGATTAGTGATGGAACAATGTAGCTTTGACATATATTGACATATTTTTCTTTTTGTACTTCCTTTTGGCAACCTTCTCCATTCAGTTAGAGATGTCTATTATATAAGGAATGATCATGACTGTTGGAGTGTAAAAGAAAAGAAAGTGTGAAGGTTTACTTTTTACTTCCCAAGTAAAATTCAAATCCAAAGAAAGACAACAGTATTGAATGCTAGCCTTTGGTGAGAGATAACAAGAGTTCTTTTTTTATTCTGAGACCTCTCTTTCACATACCAAAAGCCAACTTGGATCAGAGTTTGGCTATAAGCATAGTATAAAGAAGATAGAATATTTAAAAAAATAAAAGAAGATAGAATTTTTTTTTATTACAACTCTCCTTAGTTCAAATTCATTTCTCATCAGCACTTATAGTTGACTATTAAATTCCAAATGAAGTAGAAAAATGACTGGCAAAAAGAAAAATTAAATGCACCGAAGTTTGGCTGGAAAAGGAAAAACAATAAAGATCTCAAGGAAAGAAGCATAAATATTGGTGAAGAGAATAGGGGATTAAGTAAGGAAGATAGGATATTAAAAAAAAAGTTTCTACTAAACAGGAAGAAAGTCTTCCTTGTAAGAAGAAGCAAAGAGATTTGGAAGGAATTCATCAGGAAAAGGATGCTATTTGGATCTCCAGAAAGGTGCCTCCAACCCTCAGCCAAAGAGTAAAGAACAGAAGGAATCTAGAAACCGACAGAGTCCACGAATGCCTGAGCTGATGGTGGTGTCCAGATAGCTGGACACCACCAAGCCTGAGACAGTGCTTGGTCAGTCTCTTGTGAGACATCTTTTTTACTAGGCCTTGACCTTGGCCTGCATCCTCTCTGGGCTGTCCAGCCTAGTCTTAGCAAATATCCTGCTATATTATCCCCTACCTCAATATCTGATCAAGTTACTCATCCCTTATCTTTGATTTATAAGTCCTTGGCCTTCCTTTAGCAAGAACCCTATTAGGCCAGCTTAGCAAGAATCTCCCTACCCTTAAATGTCTTTTCTTGGTGGTTTCCCATCCTTCACTCTGCTCATTGGCTATAAATCCCCAGCTGTCTTTGCTGTATTCAGATTGAATCCAGATCCTTTCTCCTATAGCAATAGACATGATCCCTACTTCAACACAGTCTTCCTTACCCTTTTAACAAGTGTCAGAATAATTTTTCTTTAACACTGGTCCTCAGTGTCACCTTGAGGTGTACAGAAGAACCCAGAGTTCCACATGAACCTGAAAGGGGCACACAGAAGTTATGATAAAACAGTGAATCTGCAGAGCCTAGGGCAAGACCAGGAGGTCACAAAAGAAGGAGGTTTTCTACTAGGAGGCAAGTGGCAGGAACCCCAGAGTCCAGCAGTGGGCTCCAGCAGAATCCCCTAAGGACCAAGCAGGATTACCCATACCCTGGCGGACACCAGCAGAGGGCACTCAGAGACCAGACCAACAAAGACTGGCTACCTGGAAGACCAGAGCCCCCTCTTATGCACACTTTCACTCGCTAGAGGCCATCTTGGGAAGGAAGAGGGAAAAAAAGAGACCCTTTGAGGGATTTGGAAAAATCAGCATAGATAAGGAGTAAACTTCAAATTGACTGAATATTTATCCCAAAAAGGTTAAACTGAAAGAAGTTTTCCTAAAAGCAGAAGAGACAAGGTTTAAGTTTTTTTTTTTTTTAATTGTCTCTGCTAATGGAAGGGGAATGGCTCCCCACAGTAAGTTGAGATACATAATAGAAAATAAGCGAGAGGTACATTGTTTTTGCACATCTGAGTTGTAACATTTACATTTCATCCTCCCAGAGTGCAGACTGTGAACACTCTAAGCTCTTTTGGAGCAGCGTCTAGTGGTAGTTTGCAAATGGCTTGTTAGTGTGATCAGAGTCTAGAAAGACTATGAGAGTTGGAAAAGGACAAAGGTCTTTTCCTTTCCCTGGGAACTGAGATCAGCTTTGCAAGGATTCGTAGGTTTCTGGTGTGCTCAGAGAAGACTGAAAGCCTTCTCAGCTGGTTGGGGGGACTCAGTGCTTAAGCCTAGGAGTGGATGGTTGGGTGGGGTGTGGACATACCTCCACAGGGTCCTCAACACCAGCAAGCTGCAGAAGAAGTGCCCTGCTGGACACTCGTGACCACTGTCTCATGGCGTGAGGGAACCATCTGCAAGATGCCGTCGGTTCCACAGACCATCCAGCTAAGGAGACCAGTAGAGAGCAGATCACGGGCTTCCTGGGGTAGATGTCCACTAGATGCCCCTCTCTCAGAGGTTCAAGAACTGGACTGAGCATCAGCCCAAAGAAATTGATTTTGTCTGAAAGTTTAAATCTGAGATGGATAGATAATTTTAACTGGCAAGTTTAATTTCATCTCTCACAATTTAACATAGTGGGAAAGAGCATGAAGTCTTGAGTCAGATACTTACATTTGAATTGGCTTCATTTGCTATCTACGTGGCCTTTGGCAAATAACTTAGATCTCTGTCACTAGTTTCTCATCTGCTAAATGGGATCCTGCTTACTCCTCTTAGGGGGCAAGAGGATTAAACAGTTAATATAACTCACGTGCTTAGTAGAGGCCCAGCTCTCAGAGCAATCACTACACAAAGGTTTGCTGTTATCATTGCCCTACAGGATGAAGATTCATAAGCAAGTTGGAGTCCATTATAGAAATTAAAAAAAAAAAAACAACAACACTACACATGTTTGCTCCAACTCATCCATGGTGTGTAAATTTTGGACCAGTCACAGACAGATACTTGGCTCCAACAGCAGCAGGTCTGCGTTGGCAGCCCCCAGGGGCAGTATGTCAACTGTCCTGCTTCATTCAAGAGGCTAAGCTCAGAAACACAGGCCTCTGGAGTCTGTTAACAGGCACCTACACACACTTTAGAGTGATTTCTTTTAGCATTCAGGGTCGTTTCCAACCCAGAGACAACCAGCTGCTCCCCTGCCTTGGTCTGACCGCCTGTTTTACTTGCTATCCTTTCATCTCCCACAACCCGGTGAAGTCTCTCCCTGAATTTTTATAGCACTTCAGGAAGAGGCAGGCTATTGTTACAAGAAGAACATTTAAGTGTATTGTTCATTCCTTTGAACAGAGATTTGTTGATGTTATTTTTAAATTCTAAACCGTTGGGGCAGTGAGAGTTTTAGGAGAACAGACTCTTCGATGCATAATGAGACTGGGCGTGTGCTACTACCCACGAAACACGAGAACCTTATGGTAGTAGAAGGTGTTAACCTACCTAAAGGTCAGGATCCTACCTTACATGGGGTGAAGCTAACTATACTCCCTATCCTCAGGTAGTCAGGTGACTGCCTATGAACTTATGCAGGCATTTACTCATTGAGGAGCTAGTGGGGACATTTGGGGAACCCACTATGCACCTGCTGTTTGCTGAGTATTTGTCACATGTCAAAATCATACCCAGCACTCTATGTTAAAATACCACAATAATTCCCTAGGGCTGCTAGAACAAATGGGCTCCACAAACTTGGTGGCTTAAAACAATAGAAATTGATTCTCTGACAGTTCTAGAATCTAGAAGTCAGAAATTAAGTTGTCAGCAGAGCCAGGCTCCTTTCTTTTGTTTTTTTTTTTTTAGAGACAGAGTCTTACTGTGTTACCCTCGGTAGAGTGCTGTGACATCACAGCTCACAGCAACCTCCAGCTCTTGGGCTTAGGTGATTCTCTTGCCTCAACCTCCCAAGTAGGTGGGACTACAGGTGCTCACCACAACACCCGGCTATTTTTTTGTTGCAGTTTGGCCGGGGCTGGGTTTGAACCCACCACCCTTGGTATATGGGGCCAGTGCCCTACCTACTGAGCCACAGGTGCCGCCTGAGCCAGGGTCCTTTCAAAGGCTCTGGGGAAAATCCTCCCTTGCCTCTTACATTACTCCAGTCTCTGTCTCCTGTGCTCATGTTGCCTTCTCCACTTCATTGTGTCTCCTCTTCTGTCTCTCAGACAGTTATTATTGGATTTGGGGCCCACCCAGATAATCCAGGATGATCTCATCTCAGGACCCTTAATGTAAGTACATCTACAAAGACCCTTTTCCCATATAATGTCACATTCCTGGGTTCCAGGCTTAGGATGTGGATATGTAAGGACCTCTTTTAGGAGGTCCTTGTTCAATCCACTGCAGATATCTCTGAAATTTTCACAATTATATTCTGAAGTCATCTGTCATTATTTCAAATTTTTTTTTTGTTTGTATTTTTAAATTTTATTGAATGGTAACTATGTACATTAATGCACTTCTGGGGTACAGTGTGGGGTTTTCGCATGCAATCCAAAATACTTCCATCAAACTGATCAACACAGCCTTCATGTCATTTTCTCAGTTATAGTTTTA